>CAUYLG010052657.1:0-66115 GCA_963573385.1 Cacajao melanocephalus | reverse complement strand
TTTAATATTAAAATTTTTTTTTTTTTTTTTTTTTTATATATTTCTTTTTTTTTTTTTTTTTCTCTATCTCCTTTTTCTTTTTTTTGGTTCGTTGGGGGGGGGGGGGGGGGGGGCGCGGGGGCCCCCCCCCGCGTTATTTATTTATTTAATTTATTTTTTTTTTTGAGTGTGTGTGTGGTTTGTTTATTTATTTATTTTTGAGTCTCAGTTTTGCTCTTGTCGTCCAGGCTGGAGTGCAATGGCATGATATAGGCTCACTGTACCCTCTGCCTCTGGGGTTCAAGCAATTCTCCTTCTTCAGCCTCCTCAGTAGCTGGGATTACAAGCATGAGCTACTGTTGGGGTTCAGGGGCTCAGGGGTGCCCTCACCTCCCCTGAGAGGACGTTTCTCCAAGGTTCTTGGTCTCCTGCTCTCTCAAGAATAAGAGAGGGGACCAGGTGTGCTTGCAAAGTAAATACCAGACCCCCAACAGAGTTTTTGCAGAAAGTGAATTTATTTAGGTAGAGAAAGGAAAAAAGGAGAGAAAACTTCCATGAAGAGTGTGGAAGGAGACTCCAGAGGGGAAATCCAGGAGAGAGAAAGATGGCTTCCACGAAGGGAGTGTTCATGGAAGGGGACGCAAACATGAAGTCCAAAGGAGTGAGGAGGAAGGGGACTTTTAACCTGGGAAGAACCCCCACCTTCTCCAAGACCCCTGGCCAATGAAAGGAGTTCCTTAGAACTTCCGCTGGAGTGATTGATTTTTGGTTCTTCTCATGCCCAGGAAAATCAAAACAGAGACCGTTAAATCTCCCAGATAGAGAGATGGGAAGGGGGCATGGTGCTGGGAAGTTCTTGCCCTTAAAACTGCGCCCCCTTGTGGACCCAGAAAGAGAACACCTTCTGTCATTCCCCACCTCTGAACAGGAAAGCCCAAGTTCTGTTGGAACACGGGCATTGATCCTCTTTAACTACTTCCTGCTGAAATGGGGCATAGAAGGGGCCCTGCAGTCGAGGTTTCCTCCAGAGGGGAGCCTTTCAGGGGTGCAGGTTGATCTAGAGGTCCACAATACAGCTCACAAGCCAAGGACATCTGGGGTTCCAGTGGCAGGATTATTTGTGACCTTATGGTTCTAGAAGAAACCAATGTGACAAAAGGGTTAAAGATGAGAGGCCCAGAGGCCAACAAATACAGAATGGTTATAAACGACCCCAGGAGAGAATAGAGCCAGGTTCTTGAAGGTCTTTAGTCCTGAGTTTGGTTCCTGAGTTCTTTAACCAGGTTTAAAGCAATACTTAATGGGTTTAGAAAGTAGCAGCATTTTCTCCTGCATTTTCCCAGAAACAGGCAGATTCCTTTCCCACTATGAAAAGGATAATCAGAGTTTGAGAGACAGCAAAGTTAAGGGCTATAGTCCTATTAATGCCAGGATATAAATTAGACTTATGAGTGGTTACTTCCCTGAGGATCTTGTTGGAAGAGCAGATGTAGATCTTCTAAGAGCTTGCAGGGATACGAAGGGTTGTCTCCTGGAACTTCAGGCTGTGGAGTGGAGGGTCTATGACTTTCTTCAGGAGGTGTCCAAGGCTTTAGCCAAATGTGATGAATCCATGAGTTAATTTCCACTACCTTAATTGCCATTGGAGTAGACAGAATGACCGAAAATGGCCCTTCCCAGGATGGGCCTAGAGAAGGAGAGTCTGAGGGGAGAGACTTAACAAGCACTAGGTCTCCAGGGCAGGAGAGAAATACTGAGAAGTCCACGCCAGTGTTCAGAAGATTGACTTCCTGGACCTCTGTGGTCAGCTTTACCTGGGGCTCTGTGAGGGTGATGGCTTGTGCTGGCACTTGCCCCAGGCACCCTCAGTTCTGCCATTGGGTCATCTGGTCAGACACCTCAGGCCCTGGGAACCTTCATCCCCTGGGGCAGTGTGCTTTCCAGTGATTCCCTTGGCACAGAGGGCAAGGACGAGATGGTGGTCCATTCCTCTAGGGACAATTTCTTATAAAATGTCCCTTCAGACCGCACTGGTAACAAGCTCCGCCAGCCTTTCCCTCATTTGAGCCCCTGGGGTCTAACTGCCTGAAGGCCATGACTAAGGCAGCAGCCTTTCTCTGGTCTCTCCTGTTCTTTTCAGCTTGTTCCTCTCAGCCTGTTCCTCCTGGTCTTGATTATAAAACACCGAGGTTGCCTGGTTCAGTACTGATTCTACACTCTGTTCTGAACCTAAGGCCAGTTTCTGAAGCTTCCTCCTGATATCTGCTGCTTACTGAGTAATGAACTTGTCCTTCAGTATTAACTGACCCTCAGTGGAGTTTGTAACAGTGGAGTGTACTTTCTTAAGGCCTCCGGAAATTGCTCAAGGAAAGCTGTTAGGTTTTCTTCCCTTCCCTTTAGGGGCTAGGTTTTCCACTCGGCAGAGGGTAATTTGGCCACACTGTGTGGCAGAGAAAACTGAGCTGCTGCTTCTTTAAAGACTATGTGTCAAATTGGTCCCAGTTTTCCAGGATACATTTTAATGGGGACTTGAGCTTGGGAATAGAAGCACCCATCTGAAATCGAACACAAGGGATGCCCGCACCCCCAGTTAAAGACATTACAGCCTCTTCGACCTAAGGCGTCCCTTAGGTAAAACGGGTACTGAAATGAAACGTTTTTCAGTCAGTACTCCAAAATTTCGTGTGCCCAAATGCGTGATCCATCTTATCAGAGGGCCTCCACGTACTGGATTCGAATTACATCCTACCAGCATCCCAGGACCACTCACTCACTGTCTGCATGACCTCCAGTGACTGCCATAGAGGCATGAAATGAAAGGGGCTATTGGGTTGGGTAGCAATCATACCAATGAGCCCCGACGAGGCCAGTGAGACTCAAGAGATGGGTACCAATATTCCCCAGCAAAAGTCCAATTTACACAGGCCAATTTATAAAACTACCCTAGAAGGGTAAACTTCTAGGGAGGGGCCATTGGAGCACAGAGTTCAAAGAAGGCAGGCTGGGCATGGCTGATGGGCAGCAGCCGCTTCCCCTGTCTCAGTCCAGAGAAAAAAAGCTGATTGCCGCATCCGTTTAAAAGCACCTCTGTGCCGCCCTGCTATGTGCCTGAGGGGCGGGCCTGCCCCGCCTCTTGTGGCGCTTCCTTCCACCAGGATGCCAGGACCATGTGTGCACCCTGGGCCACTCCTGGAGCTGCTGCTCACACAGGGACCTGCCACCGGTAGGCGAATACCCCAGGGGAAGTTCCCTGGTTCCTTCCCTGACTGTGGCTTTTAACAGCCCTGTTCTGTTTTATGCAAGCCCCGCCTCCGCCGCTTTGCTTTCTTAAGCGCCGCTGCGCTGCTCAGTGCTGGCGGCAGGTGTGTCCGGGGATATTACAGCATTTAGAGCCTCCACGCCTGTCTGGGAAACACCTTGCCCCGGTTGCCCTTCTTCCAGCCCGCAGCGCAGGCGGCTGCTGTGGCTTTCTGTACATGCCCGTGCACACCCCCGGGGTTGGACCGTGATCTCCGTGGCCTCCGTTAGAGGCTGGCAGGAGCGAAAGGCTCGGGGGAAGTGCTCGCCTGCTCCGCCACATGCGCCTGGTTCTACAACGTTTGCTTGTCCCATCTCCCACAGATTTTTGCCCAGAGAAACAGCCAAGAGGGAGAGGGAAAGAGAGACAGAGACAGAGAGAGAGGGAAAGCAGAGAAAGAGCGTGGAGGAAGAAAACTGGGCTTTTAATTCTGGCTGGCCCACACCACAGAGGCTTGGTGCCGATCTGGTGTTCTTCAAGAGACAGGACAGAATGGGGCCAGTTTCACTCACGGTTTGAAGTCTTCTCCGGCTATACCCCTTTCCTGGCTGTACCCCTCTCCTGGCTGGCTCGCCAAAATGTTGAGGTTCAGGGGTTCACAGGTGCCCTCAGCTCCCCTGAGAGGACATTTCTCCAAGGTTCTTGGTCTCCTGCTCTCTCAAGAATGAGAGAGGGGACCAGGTACACTCGCAAAGTAAATACCAGACCCCAAACAGAGTTTTTGCAGAAAGTGAATTTATTTAGGTAGAGAAAAAGGAGAAGAAGAGAGGAAACTTCCATGAAGAGTGTGGAAGGGGACTCGAGAGGGGAAATCCAGGAGAGAGAAAGACGGCTTCCATGAAGGGAGTGTTCGTGGAAGGGGACCCAAACATGGAGTCAAAGGGGTGAGGAAGAAGGGGACTTTTAACTTGGGAGGAACCCCCACCTTCTCCAAGACCCCTGGTCAATGAAAGGAGTTCCTTAGAACTTCCGCTGGAGTGATTGACTTGTGACCCTTTCCTGTGCACAAGAAAATTAAAACGGAGACTGTTAAATCTCCCGGATAGAGAGAGATGGGAGTGGAGGGCATGGCGCTGGGAAGTTCTTGCCCTTAAAACTACACCCCCTTGTGGACCCAGAAAGATAACACCTTTCCTCACTACTGCGCCTAGCTAATTTTTTTTGTATGCGTGTATATTTAGTAGAGACAGAATTTTACCATGTTCGCCAGGCTGGTTTTGAACTCCTGACCTCAGGTGATCCACTCACCTTGGCCTCCTAAAATGTTGGGATTACAGGCATGAGCCACTGCATACAGCTATGAAAAGTTTTTAAACAAACAGAAAAGTTGGAAAAAATAATACAATGAACACCAATATATCCACCACAACAATTGTTCATAGTTGCCTATTCATGCATATGTGTTTTGGTGTGTATGATTATATGTATCTATGTATATACATATATATATGCACTATATATAACAATATACATAAATGCCATATATATAAAATACTTTTGTTGTGTTTTTCTGCATTGTTGCTGAATTATATGAAACTGAGTTGCAGACAGCATTACACTTTACCACTAAATACTTCAATATGCATTTCCTCAAAATAAGGACATTTTCCTGCATAACTACAATAATGGGATTAAGTAAACTCACAATAGCTATCTAATATTTATTCTGTATTTACATTTCTTAATTGTTTTTAGAGTGTTATTTATTCCTCTTTTTTCTCCTCAAATCAGAATCTAATCAAGGGTGACAAACTATATTTAGTTATTATCTCTCTGTAGCCTCCTTTCTTCCTTCCTTTCCCTGCCTCCCTCCCTCCCTTTCTTCTCTCTTTCCTTCCTTCCTCTCTCTCTTTCTTTCTTTCTTGTTCTTTCTGTCCCTCCCTCCCTCCCTCCCTTCCTTCCTTCTTTTTGATGGAGTTTGGCTTTTGTTGCCCAGGCTGGAGTGCAACGGCACGATCTCGGCTCACTGCAACCTCCGCCTCCTGAATTCAAGCAATTCTCCTGCCTCAGCCTGCAGAGTAGCTGGGGTTATGGGTGCCTGCTACCATGCCTGGCCAATTTTTGTATTTTTAGTAGAGACGGGGTTTCACCATGTTGGTCAGGCTGGTCTCGAACTCCTACCTCAGGTGATCTGCCTGCCTTTGCCTCCCAATAAGAATTATATCAGAACCAAGTCCTTTTCCACAGAGGCCTATTCACAAGCATATTAGAAAAGGATAGACAAGCTTGCAATTCAAGATAGAGATGCAAAACAAACTTAAACACTATCTTGGAGGACAGTCTTCTATTCAGGAATGCGTGTCAGTGGCCAGCCGGTGGGTTTCTGAAAGCAGGTTTAAGAACAGGAGTGAATGGAAGCTGCATTTTTCTGTCTGACAGATGTGGTGCGAGTTGGAGATGACACTTCTTGGCAATGGCTATATGGGAATAGTGAGAACAGGACACATAACCAGGTGCATCTAAATGGGGCTACTGGGTGAGCTACCTTGTGAAGTTTCGCTCAGTGGGGTTCCTCCTAATTCTAGAGCTCTTCTCTAGGACGGGGGAGCTGATTCAGTTGGATTGAGCTACACGGTAGATTATTCTCTGCTGATCTAACCAAAAAAGTCTCCTCTCCCTAGTTTCTAGGAGTGAGGAGAGAACTTTGATAACCGTAATGCTGGCATGAGTAGCCATGTAAAATGATTGCACTGTTCTGTTGACATTATCATCCAGTGCTCACCTGCCCACACTCCTTCCCGGAGTCAGCATAGACAATGGGAAAGGGACAGTTAAGGCACTGGACAACTCAAAAACATGGCCTCAATGAACTGTTCTTCAGGAAAGAAACCATGTTGCCCAACTCTTGGATAATCTAGTTTAGATCATCAATTTCCCCCAATAATAGCTCACCTCTCTTCATTTTTTTTCTTGGAAGTCACAAGCTCTAATCAGTCTCTTTAATTATTTCTTGGTGAGGGCAGCATCTCATTTCCATTTAACAACAATAGGCATCCAAATTAGGTACGGTGCTGTTCACTTACATCAGTGTATCATCAAGATTCACATTTCCGGTGACTGCCTAATAATACTTTAATGTTACGCTAAGGATAAAACAGTGATGTAACATGATCACATCAGTTGACTGCCTTGCTTTTCATTCTCCTGCAGGTAAATTTCTGCAGCATACGTTTTGAGTCCAGACCTCAACCGGGCATAAAAAACTTCCACTCTGGGTATAGAGTTTTTCCATAGTTAAAAAATTTCCTTTAAAACATATGTATAGCCATATGCTATTGACATTTTTGATGAAAGCAATGCTGCGCTTAAAGCATAACATCTAAACAATAGAAAGCTATGCTAGTAACAATAACTAATGCTCCTCAAGGGCTTGCTCTTCACTGGTATGGGGATGATATTACAAACATTTCACAAACAGTATGGCATGGGCATTGGCCAATCAGAATTGTCTCCAGCCTTAGATCCAATGGGACAGCTGAGGTCCTCTGCTGGGCCAGGGCTAACCCTTTAGTTGCTGAGCCCTGCGGAAGCAGGAAGAATCTAGGGGGAGGGGTTGGGCAGATGGGCTAAATGTTTGTGTGGAGAATAGGTTCCAGGTGGCTATTTACTAACTGACATGGAAGTATTCCACATTTGAACAGATATATTGGGTACACCTGCTGAATATCAGTGCTGCCAGGCCCTGAGCTAGAACCCTCATTCCCATAATGCTGCCAGGGAAGATCCTGGTTAGAAGCTAAGGGAAAACTTGTCCTTTGCCCTCTGAAGTTTTGCTGAAACTCAGTGACAAGAGGCAGATTAGGCTGGGTGCAGTGGCTCATGCCTGTAATCCCAGCACTTTGGGAGGCCAAGGCGGGTGGATCACAAGGTCAGGAGTTTGAGACCAGCCTGGCCAGTATGGTGAAACCCCATCTCTATTAAAAATACAAAAATTAGCCGGGTGTGGTGGAACACACCTGTAATTTCAGCTACTCGGAAGGCTGAGGCAGGAGAATAGCTTGAACTCAGGACGCAGAGGTTGCAGTGAGCCGAGATGGTGCTACTGCACTCCAGCCTGAGTGACAGAGTGAGATTCCATCTCGACAACGATGACGATGAAGAAGAAGAATAAATTTATTTGTGTACTGGCCTCCCAAAAGATCAAAAGCATTAACAATTGCAATTTTTCCTTAGGGTTTCAACCTAGTGTTATACTCTTGTGACGTTATTGTATCAGTTGTTAAAAAGTTGAAATACATTTAAAAAATAATAATACAAAAGTTAGCCAGGTGTGGTGGTGTGCACCTGTAATCCCAGCTAGTCTGGGGGCTGAGGTAGGAGAATCACTTGAACGCGGGAGGCGGAGGTTGCAGTGAGCCAAGATCTTGCTACTGCACTCCAGCCTGGGCGACAGAGCCACAGTCTGTCTCAAAAAAAAAAAGGCAGATTAAGAGGAGAAAAGGCATACACATTTATTGACATGTGCTTAACAGCCTTCAGAATGAAGATCCAAAGATTCAGGGGAAGCGGTTCCTTTTTTATGCTTAGGTTTAATAAAGTATAGACAGCCTGGTGGAAATATGACTGGATAGAAAGGGTATATTCTAATGCTAATGGACTGAGTGGGGAAACCCAGCAGGGCCTGTCTGTCTGGATTCTTCTTGGCCTCTCTGAGCGGCATTCCTTCCTTCTGGGTGTTGAGCAAGACCCTCTTTGGAGTGGGAGTCTTATGACCTACTGTTAAAATAAGGGAGGTCAGATGTTTCTTTTTTTTTTCTTTTTGAGATGGAATCTCGCTCTGTCACCTAGGCTGGAGTGCAGTGACACCATCTTGGCTCAGTGCAACTTCTGTCTCTTTGATTCAAGCAATTCTCGTGCCTCAGCCTCCCAAGTATCTGAAACGATGAGTGTACGCCACCATGGTTGGCTAATTTTTTGTATTTTTAGTAGAGACAAGGTTTTGCCACATTGACCAGGGTGGTCTCGAACTCCTGGTCTCATGTGATCCACCTGCGTCAGTCTCCTAAAGTGATGGGGTTACAGATGTGAGACACCATGCTAGGCCCACGAATTTCTTTATGGCCACTTTTTACACAGAAAGGCAGAGGGAAAGTTTGAGTAATATTTTGAGGTTTTATGGCTGGCTTTGAGGAAAAGGGATTCTGGTTTCTCTGACCTGTTTTGGGGAAATGTGATTTGCGTTTCTATGGCTGGCCTCGGGAGAATGGGACTGAGAGACAGTAGGCAGGAGAGGTCAGAGAACAACTTTTGTTTCTGAGGCCTTCATTTGGGTTTTTTTTTTTTTTTCCTGAGTCCCAACACTGCATTTATGTCCATTTTGTAGATAAGCAAATTAAGGTTTAGAGAACTTAAAGATCTTGCTCTAGATCATACAGCCAGTAATGGAAATAATTAATTTTTAAAAAATTAATTTATGACTTTTTTTTTAAGACAAAGTTTTGCTCTTTTTGCCCAGGCTGGAGTGCAATGGTGTGCTCTTGGCTCACCACGACCTCTGCCTCCCGGATTTAAGTGATTCTCCTGCCTCAGCCTCCCGAATAGCTGGGATTACAGGCATGCGCCACCACATCCGGCTAAATTTTGTATTTTTAGTAGGGACGGAGTTTCTCCATGTTGGTCAGGCTGGTCTCGAACTCCCAGCCTCAGGTGATCTGCCCACCTTGGCCTCCCAAAGTGCTGGGATTACAGGCGTAAGCCACTGCACCTGGCCACTTTTTTTTTTTGGAGCTTTAGGTTTACAGAAAAATTGAGTGGAGGACACAAAGAATTCCTATATACCCCTTAATCCCCCAACTCCCAATTTCCCCTATTATTAACATCTTGCATTGGTGTAGTACATTTGTTATGATTGATAAGCCAATACAGATATATTAAAGTCTATAGTTTACATGAGGGTTCACTCTTGGTCTTGTACATTCTATGGGTTTTGACAAATGTATAATGACATGTATCCACCATTGTAGTATTATACAGAATAATTGCACTGCTCTAAAAACCCCTATGTTCCACCAATTCCTCCTTTCCTCCCCTAAACCTCTGGCAACCACTGATCTTCACTGTTTCCATAGTTTTTCTTTTTTCTTTTTATTTATTTTTTTGAGACGGAGTCTTGCTCTGTCGCCAGGCTGGAGTGCAGTGATGTGATCTCGGCTCACTGCAACCTCCACCTCCCAGGTTCAAGCAATTCTCCTGCCTCAGCCTCCTGAGAAACTGGGACTACGGGCGCCCGCCACCACACCCAGCTAATTTTTGTGTTTTTAGTCGAGATGGGATTTCACCCTATTGGCCAGGATGGTCTCAATCTCTTGACCTTGTGATCCACCTGCCTCAGCCTCCCCAAGTGCTGGGATTACAGTCTTGAGCCACCACACCCAGCCCTAGTTTTGCATTTTCTAGTTGGAATTATACAGTATGTAGCCTTTTCAGATTGGTTTCTTTCACTTTGCAATGGGCGTTTAAGATTCCTCCATGTCTTTTTGTGGCTTAATAGCTCATTTCTTTATATAGCTGAATAATATTTCACTGTCTGAATGTAGCACAGTTGTTTTATCCATCCACCTTTTGAAGGACATTTTAGTTACTTCCTGATTTTAGCAATTGTGAATAAAGCTGCTATAAACATTTGTGTGTAGGTTTTTGTGTGGACATAGTTTCAACTCATTTGGATAAATACCGAGTAGTGCGATTGCTGAATCATATGGCGGGAGTATGTTTAGTTTTGCATAACTGCCAAATTGTCTTCCAAAGTGGCTATACTATTTTGCATTCCCACCAGCAATGAATTACTTTTTTTAATACAGGGTTTTATAAATTATAAAGCGCTTTTCTCTGTACTAACTGTACTTGGATCACAGAAAGACATATTTCTTCAAAAGCAAAGCTACATTACTCTTAGGTATGCTCTGGACTTTTCCGTGTAATTATTACTGCCAAATAAACACTGCCACTTATTCAGAACTGTGCCAAACATTTAACATTCCTTTATATATTTATCTTATTTAACTTTCATGACAACCTGGAAAGGTGGATATTATCATCCTCATTTTACATATAAGGAAATAGACTCAGAAAAGTCAAATATTAATATATTGCTTGAGGCTGGGTGCAGTGGCTCACACCTGTAACCCCAGCACTTTGGGAGGCCAAGGTGGGTGGATCGCCTGAGGTCAGGGGTTCATGACCAGCCTGGCCAACATAGTGAAACCCTGTCTCTACTAAAAATGCAAAAATTAGCCAGGTGTGGTGGTGGGTACCTGTAACTCCCAGCTCTCGGGAGGCTGAGGCATGAGCATTGCTTGAACCCAGGAGGCAGAGGTTGCAGTGAGCTGAGATGGTGCCATTGCACTCCAGCCTGGGTGATAGAGTGAGACTCCATCTCAATCAATCAATCAATCAATCAATAAGTGTGTGTGTGTATATATATATATATACAGAGAATATATATATAGAGAGAATATATATATCTATATATATAGAAAGAGAGAGAGATAGAGAGCTTCAGATGACAAAGCAGTTCAAACCCAGGGCTGCCTGTTGCCATATCCTGAATTTGTTTCTCTCCACCATATTACATTCCCTCAAGGTGAATTGTCAGGAAAACTGTGAAAAACTTTGAAGAGGCGGGGAAAGGAAAGGATTACTAGGTGTCGTGTCTGGTGTACCCATCTGAGTTATCTCCCCCTTTCATTTTCTTGAGCTATTTTATAGCTCTGTAAATGGTAGACAACTAATAATAATGCAAATGATTCTTGCCCATAGAATTGCAAATTATTTGTATCTGGTGAAGGGTAATTGATTATTGCCCTGTTGATAGACTGCTTTTTGTATCTATTTGTGAATTCATGTCAGCATTCCTTATCTGCCTATACATGTGTATGTGAATTTGAATTTTCCTTTGAACGGGCTGAAATATCTTACTGGCTTCACTCATTAACTAATGAGTTAAATAAATTCCTTGACAGGAGTTTATTTCATATTTTTTCCTCTTTTTTTTTATATTTTTTTTGGAGACAGAGTCTCAATCTGTTGCCCAGGCTGGAGTGCAGTGCTGCAATCTTGGCTCACTGCAACCAGGTTCAAGCTATTCTCGTTGCTCAGCCTCCAGAATAGCTGAGACTACAGGTGCCCACCACCCTACCTATCTAATTTTTGTATTTGTAGTAGAGATGGAATTTCGCCATGTTGGCCAGGCTGGTCTCAAGCTCCTGACCTCAGGTGATCCACCCTCCTCAACCTCCCAAAGTGCTGAGATTACAGGCATGAGCCACTGCCCCCGGCCTATGTGTTTATTTCATATTTGTGTGAGAATCATAATTTTACCCTTAAAATGATATTTTAGCAGAATGTATTTTGTATGTGTATGTCAATATAATCAGAAACAAATGTTAGCATGGGCACGGGATCTCACACCTGTAATCCCAGCACTTTGGGAGGCTGAGGCGGGCAGATCACTTGAGGTGGACCAGTCTGGCCAACATAGTGAAACCCTGTCTCTACTATAAATACAGAAATCAGCCGTGGTGGCAGGTGCCTGTGATCCCAGCTACTTGGGAGGTGGAGGCAGGAGAATTGCTTGAACCTGGGAGGCAGAGTTTACAGTGAGCCAAGATCACATCACTGCACTCCAGCCTGGGCGACAGAGCAAGACTCCGTCTCAAAAATAAACAACAACAAAAAACAAATAAATGCTAATGTTACTTCACTATCAAGATTCCTTAGGTGTTCACAGCAACAGCATATCAAGCAGTAGGAAAATGCCAATCCCTCTGTACTTTCCCTAAACCCACTTGGCTGACTAGCTGCCCTTGAGATTGATGGTTGGGAGAGTCCTTCTCTCAATTCCTTTCCCAATGCTAGCCCTTCATCACTTCTCATTTCCCTCTGTACACTTTTTGCTCGTTTTCTGCAAAATTAAGTCTCTGCTCATTAATGCAATAAACAAGGTATTATTAGAAGGGGAATAGAGGAAATATACAATAGCAGCCTACCTAAGAATTTTAGAGCTGGATTTGCTTGCAGTATTTCACACATCTGATCGTATGACAGATTCTTATTTGTTTTGTGGATTATTCAGGCTACTAGTTTTCTCTACTGCCAGCTTTAGGCCATGTGTAATTTTTCCTACTCTGACTTGGCAGGGGACACATTAGAAATATATATTTCTCTGGGTGAGAAGTACTGTCAAAACACTTTTGGTAGAGCAGAAAGCTGAAACTGTTGATCAAACTGTAATTTTGAAAGTTATAAAATTTCAGAGAAAAAAGAGATTTTAGGCACACACTATTCACTCCCTTCATTTGACAAATGTGAAAATGGAGCTCTGAAGAAACTAAAGGACTTAGCCACAGTAACACAGCTGGCTGGTGGCCTTGCTGTGTCTTCCTCATTCCCAGTTCAATTCTCCTTCCATTACACATAGTATTTAAATGACCTTGGCCTTCAGGAACTCTAATTAGCACAGTAGTTAAGAAATAACTATAGCATGCATTATTTTACTGAACTTTTGTGATCTTATGAAATCATGCAGTTTATAAAATCTTGTTATTTTACTCATCTGAAGGAAACGCCAAGGGCAAGGTCAAAAAGAGCAAATTTGCATGTAAATTACAATTTGCAAAAATATATT
Source organism: Cacajao melanocephalus (assembly GCA_963573385.1). Lineage (NCBI taxonomy): Eukaryota > Metazoa > Chordata > Mammalia > Primates > Pitheciidae > Cacajao > Cacajao melanocephalus. The sequence continues at coordinate 53,213 of CAUYLG010052657.1, read as the reverse complement.
TTAAGTTAATGCCAGATCTACTATTCTCACTAACTGGACTAGGTCATGTGGCAGCTACACATTCCATTTCCCTCCATGTATAAAAGCCCTCTGGGTTTTGCCCTTAGCTCCCTGAAGTTATGCAGGGGTGGGCTAATGAATGCTGAACACATATTTGTTTGCCTACTTAATTCAATAGTTAATGACTAAAAGAAGAGTCAATTATTAAGAGTCCTGCATTTAATATCTCTCATTTGCATTCAAATTATTTTTTAAAGTAAAAGGAAGTTTGAAAGGAGAAGCAATTAAGAGCCTGGCCTCATTTTTAGAAAACCATAAGCCTAGACCATCTCTTGGACTTTTAAGTATGATGCAGTGAAACAGAAATTGCTTCATGCAGCCATCTGGATCCAAACAGTCCCATTTACAGAAAGAGGCACATATAATTTGAAATGGTGACTGAAAAACAGGGTAACCTAATATGTAGCAAGGACTTGAAAGATGTGTGACTCCCATATGAGATTATGAGGCTACCATCCACTGCAAGGGGGATCTGAAATTTAAGGTTTCTCCCACTCTCACTCCTACCCCCATGTTTACACACTTCGGTGCCAACCACACAAGGTAATCTACACACTTACCAGTTTCGCATCTAACGAAGTGTGAAAACAGAAAACACCTGCCTCTGTTACAGGTATCTAATGTGGTTTTCTGACATCAGGCTTTACAAATTTCTTTCCCCTCTTCCATAATTCACTGGGCAATCTGGAGCCCCTTGGGAATGGTGCTGAGTGAAAATCTAGTTAATGTAGCCAATCAACTCAATAGTCAAGACCTGGCCTCCTGATCTTTAACTTAAAGGAGTAATGGGTTGTTTAATTAGAAATATCTATTCCTACGTATGAAACAACTTGAACTACTCTAAATTCTAGGTATATGGAAGGTGATGGATGACTTAAATGTTACCCAAACACATTTACACCATTTGCCACAAATTCAGCCCAGAGTAAAAGGAACCTCAGTGTCCTACTTGCAGACTCATGCAAGGGATGCCTTGTGTCATTAGGAAGTGAGCCACACACTGGGCAGCCATGCTGTTCATGAGGGCAGGCCTGTGCCCCAACCTGTAGGTGGGTGGCCACTCCCTGCTGCTGACATATGGTGTCCCATCATTAGCCAGATGGCGGAAACACTGGAAAGGGCCTGAGCACACACGAATAATCTAACCTGGCCGTGGGAGGCGATTAGAAGAGGCTGGGTGGGGATCAAGGCAAGTAGTGTGTAGCCATGGAGTCTGAAAGGGGAGTTTAAAGTGTTAAAGATGGGCCTGCGGTCAGCATGGATGGCCTTTCTTCATCAGCACCACTTCAACTAACCCCAACCCCTACATATGTGGTGGAAGACAATTAACATCACATAATTCCTTCTGTGCCCAAAGGAAATATCAGAGGTTTAGGAGAAAAAAACTTGTTGTAAGTAAAAAGTAGAATATTTGGCTGGGCGTGGTGGCTCACCCGTGTAATCCCAGCACTTTTGGAGGCTGAGGCGTGGATCACAAGGTCAAGAGATCGAGACCATCCTGATCAACATGGTGAAACCTCATCTCTACTAAAAGTATAAAAATTACTGTGCGTGCTGGTGGGTGCCTGTAGTCCCAGCTACTCGGGAGGCTGAGGCAGGAGAATCACATGAACCTGGAAGGCAGAGGTTGCAGTGAGCTGAGATTGCTCCACTGCACTGCAGCCTGGTGACAGAGCAAGACTCCATCTCAAAAAAAAAAGTAGAATATTTTCTGAGATAGTCTCATGGAACTAACTACTCCTCCAAGATGTTTTTCAACAGGAAGATTTGTTCAGAGTCAGAGTTGATTAGATGATGCTTGACCAGCCCTATAGGTTCAGAGAGTCTCTAATACCTTTGAAATTGTATTAAAAGCTGTATGTGTAGAATTCAGTGTTAATTTTTCTGGGGAGAGGCCACATCTCTTGCCAAAAATCCTCAAAGGATTTGTCACCCCCCCCCCAAAATATCTTGCAGCTACTGGTCTAGAGGTTCAAGGAACCCAGCCTTTCTAATTATGGCAGAAAGGATCCTGAAAGGTCATTACATGAAGTAGACCAGCTAACCATGGCCTTGTATTATGCCTGACCTTTGGGTACTCACATTGCCTCTCAGCTTGACCAGGGTACAATGCCTGTCCTGTCCCAGAGACAAGTAGCCAGAACATCTCATGTCCCTTGGACCAGCTCTGACCACAGTTCTTACCCAGCATCAGCCATGTATGCCAGGACCCTAGATCTAGCCCTTTAATAAGCTACACTCAGGGTAAAAGCAAATGAATCACCGATGGAAGGACACAAGCGGATCCCCAAGCGTGGCAGGTAGTGACATAATTGGTGATTTCTGTTCCCACTAAGAAGGACAAAGAAAAAACACTGGATAAGAAATAGACATCTGAGTTTTAGCCAACATTTTGCACTGGCCAGCTGTATGACATTGGATAATTCACCTGCATGCATTTATTTCAGTTTCCCAGTGTGTAGAATGGGGAAGCTGGGCTAGATTCTTCACGCCTCCCTGGCTGAGAAGCAGACAGGCTGTATCTAAACTCTGATGTGTCTCTGTATGCAGAAAGGTATTTAAAGACAACTGGTATCTTATTAGGAGTCAGTTAATTTTTCTATCTTAAACACCAAGCTATATGTTTTAGAGTAGTATTTGATTTTGCAGTCCATAGAAGTATTACAAGCAAATAGGCACATCCAAGAGGAAAAACAGCACTTGTGGGTAGCATCAATAATTCAGGGACAGGTTAATATGCTAATTAGGGCTGAAAACTAAAGATGAAATATTTCTGTGTACACTGGGCACCTGCTCTATGGTTTCTGGCTTGAATTGTTCACATATCTCCCTTCCCACTGCCAACCTCCCATTCTGCTCTTAGCAAATGGGATGTATTCAGACTCTTGGCCCATCAGCATACAGTCTGAATTGTTACTTTGGCATATTAGTGCTCTTCCTCAGGTCTCCTGATCTTTTAAATCCAGGATCAGAGGAGGCATTTGAATCCTTCTCATCTCCATTCTTTCCCTGGACGTCTCACCTGTGAGTGTGCAGTCCATCCTCATCCCACTGTCTCCTCCTGGGTTCTCCAATCTCACCTTCTTCACAGGCCTTTTCTTTCTTTTTCTCCCTTCAAATCTTCTCAAATTTTCCCCATTTTAAAAACCAGCCAGTTTTCTCTGCTTTATTTGCTTTTTAGTCAACTATTAATCTTTTTCCTTCCTTTAGGCCCCACATGCTTGGAGCAAGTCACTTACACCTACTCTTTCTACTTTCTTTGCCTTCTCTTTACCTCTGCAGTTTGGATGTTGATAAACTGTCCTGGAACTACTCTCTCAAAGACAGAGCATTTTCTGTGTCCCCCAAATCTCCGTCTCTTGCATTTGCTATTCTTGCAGGATAAAGACAGAGCTCTTTCTGTTGCAACTCCAGTACCAAACATTGCCTGTGACTTAGAAGCGGTTCAGTGGATCTTTGTTGAATGCTGACTCTGTTGTCTTTTCCTTTCAAAAACTTCTTGTCCATCCATCCTTCTGCATGCCCTGTGCCTCATCCTAGTCCAAGCACCCTTTATCTCACCTCATATCACTGTTAACACTATTCTGGCTTGCTTCTTTACTTCCAATTCATTCTGCACCGTATCATTTCATTTACATCTTCCTTGGGACTCACCCTTGACTTCATTGACTATTGCTGCAAGCTCAGTCTTCTCAATTGGTATTTTAAAAATGTAATTAATTAACTGCTTTATTATTATGTTGATTAATTATAGATGCACAAGGTAAAACTGAACAAAAAGGTATCTAGAGAAAGAGAAGTCTTTCTCCCATTCTATTCTACCGGTTTCCTTTCCCATAATCTGTCACTGATAGCAGTTTCTTATCCATCTTTGCACAGACTTTCTGTGCTAGAAAATTGCTTCTTGATTGGACTATGGCTCACCATCGTCCCTGGGGCCCCGTCTTGAATCTTAGCCAGTTGGGACAGGGTCTTACCTCCTGTGCATTCTCCCAGAGTGGGCTGTGCCGTACATACCCCCCAGCACTAGTTTATGATTTGCTTCAACTTGCATAGTCTGAGACTGTCCTTGCTCTTAGAAGAGTATCTGGGACTCCAGTGACTGTGACCAGACCTGCAGGTAACACTCCCGTATGGCTATTATGAGGTATTCCAGCACTGTTCACCCTCACTGGGGTAAACTTCCTTTCTGGCCAGTCCTCTATCCCAACTACACTAATTCTGGTTTTACTCTCTCTGCACAAACCAGAAATTGAAGAAAGTCCTAACTGGTTTTATTTTTGAACTGTGGCGGGTTGTGCTACCTGTTGACCTGATTTGCCAGGAGATAGAATGAGATGACTATGTTCCTTTGCTTCTGCGCTATTGCTTCATTGTCCAGCCTTATTTTCTATGTTATGTGTAATTTTGTGTGTGTATGTGTGTGTGTGTGTGTGTGTGCCACAAAGCAAAATTAGTACTGGGACAAAGGATCTCTCAGCAAAGCAATTCTTTTTACTTCCTTCAGAAAGGGTATCCTTGTTAGCAATTTTGCCAGGAGAGTACAATGAAGAAAAGAAAGCAGACATATCTATCCCCTACGCATTTGGGGTTGTTCCTTACTGCTGTGTCTGATCTCCATTGGCTGGAGCCAGACCTCACAATCTAAACTAAAACCTGATTGGCTAACAACTTAAAACTTGTCTAAACAGGTAAAAGCAATGGAGAACAAAAAGGAAGTACAAATAAGGAAGAGGCACAGGCTGCAAACTGGGACACACCTGTGAGCACGTCCAGCATAGATATCATGGTTAAAGTACAAGGACATAGAATATGCTATGTGCCTGTGAGCATGTCTAACAGCTACATAGGATAGGGCTTAACAAAGAGCTACTAGCAAAAAGCAAGAAGGCTTTGAAGAAAGTGTTTAAAACAAACTATTATTTCTAACACTTATGAATTTTTCTTAAACGAGAGGAAACTTGAAAGAGGAACTTTTCTACTTCCCACATCTACGTCCAGGTAGGACCTCTCTTTAAATGTTGCACTTGTAGTTTTTGAGAAATAATTTGGAGCTTTAAACAGCTAATGTTTAAACCCTGTGTATGTGAACAGCGATAGCATCTGGATATTGGAAGCTTAATGCTATTGTAGCCAGAGGGCATTTTCTGCTAAATCTGGCTTGAATAACCACTCTGGGAGCCTCTGACTAGACCCTAATGACAGCCTTAGGTTCGGAAAATATCCCTATAATGATATCAAGAGTCTTAAAAATGGTCTCTGGGGAACATGTAAATTACTGCTTTAGTTAGATGCAAAGTACCTCAAGTACAAATAGGAAGATTTTTTGTTCTTTTAAAGTCCACCTAATGAACAACAGGCCTGAAGAGGTACTTAAAATATTGATTTGGAGGTACATGTTGATCAGTTAGACTGTGATATAATCTGCCATCTAAAGATGACACATCCATGAGAGAGATTCCCCCAGTCCAGGGTTTCTCAAAGTGTGAGCCATGGATAACAGTCTTGCAAGATGAGATTTATTGGTTAAATATGTAGGAGAAAACTGCATGTGAATCATCTTTCCTTCTTCCATGTTCACAATGTACATTAACATATCAAGAATTCAGAGAAGACTGATAGTAAAATAACTTCTAAACTTTTAAATTAATCTTTTGTCTCCCAGACTTATTTGGCAAAAAATTCTTTTATGCATAGTGCCTGTTAGCAGCCTAAAGAACTAAGGTTCAGGAGCACACACACCGGATAATACTGCTTCAGTTTATTCATGCAGGTTAAACAATTTATGGTCATGTGACGCATAATGACATTTTGGTCAGTGACAGACTGTATGGAATGATGGTCCCACAAGATTATAATACCAAATTTTTACTATGCTTTCTCTCTCTCTCTTTCTCTCTCTTTTTTTCGAGATGGAGTCTTGCTCTGTCACCCAGGCTAGAGTGCAGTGGCCTGATCTCAGCTCATTGCAACCTCCGCCTCCCAGGTTCAAGCAATTCTCCTGCCTCAGCCTCCCAAGTAGCTGGGATTGCAGGTGTGCGCCACCATGCCTGAATAATGTTTTTTTGTTTGTTTTTGGTTTTGGTTTTTTTTTTTTTGCATTTTTAATAGAGATGGGGTTTCACCATGTTGGCCAGGCTGGTTTCAAACTCCTGACCTAGTGATCCGCCCGCCTCGGCCTTCCAAGGTGTTCAGATTACAGATGTGAAACACTGTACCCAGCCCTGCTTTTTCTATATTTAGATATGTTTAGATACACAAATGCATACTTACCATTGTGGTGCAATTGCCTACAGTATTCAGTACGGTAACATGCTGTGCAGGCCAGCTACAATAGGCTATACCATATATAGCCCAGGTGTGTAATAGGATATAACATTTAGGTGCCTGTAAGTATACTCTATGATGTTCACACAACAAGGAAGTTATCTGAAAATGTAATTGTCAGAATAGGAGGCATGACTATATCAATAAACAACTGATTCCTCTAAATAATTCACGTATTCATCATATTACAAGCCAATAACACAATATGCATATGTAATACACCAATAACATAATATAATGAACTGGTGAAACATTTAGGTGAACCAGTCACAGTAAAGCTATTTTCTAATATTATCTATTATCTAACATTTACATTCACATGTTTTAAAAGCCAGGTATTTAAAAATATATTTCTCTATAAGTTAAAGTCTTGTTAGCTGATGCCTTTTGGGCCTTATTTTCCAGTGAATTCACCTGGAAGCCTCTTAAACGTCTGACAGGAACCAGAGAGTCTGCTGCTACTCACTGACGTTTTTTTCCTTACAACTTACTGAAGGAGATCTCAACCTCCTTAAGCCAAAGTATTCTTTTATTATTGTTACTTTTATTTCAGTAGGTTTTTGGGGAACAGGTGGTGTTTGGTTACCTGAATCAGTTCTTTAGTGGTGATCTCTGAGATTCTGGTGCACCTATCACCCAAGCAGTGTACACTACACAATGTGTAGTCCTTGATCTCTCACCAACTTCCCACCCTTCCCCTCAAGTCCCAAAGTCCATTGTATCATTCTTTTTTTTTTTCTTTTTTTTAGATGCAGTTTCACTCTTTCGCCCAGGCAGGAGTGCAGTGGCATGATCTCAGCTCACTGCAACCTTCATCTCCCCAGTTCAAGCAATTCTTATGCCTCACCCTCTGCAGAAGCTGGAACTATAGGCACCTGCTGTCACACCAGGTTAATTTTTGTATTTTTAGTAGAGAGAGGGTCTCACCATGTTGGCCAGCCTGGTCTCGAACTCCTAACCTCAGGTGATCTGCCCACTTCTGTCTCTCAAAGCGCTGGGATTACGAGCGTGAGCCACCATGCCTAGCCATTGTATCAGTCTTATACCTTTTCATCCTCATAGCTTAGCTCCCACTTATAAGTGAGAACATATAATGTTTGGTTTGCCATTCCTGAGTTACCAAAATATTCTTTTCATTACAATCAGCTTCTAATCCACAGTGGTCCAAACCAAATTTTCCTCATAGGTTTTTTTTTCAAAATCCTATTATCACCCATAAGTTGTAGGTCAGAATGTTGTGGTTATATTCTCTCATACATAATTTCTTAAAAAGCATTGATTTAAAAACAATACAAATCACACATAATAAAAATTGGCATTTTATCATAAGATCACGTATACATATTTATAAAGATAGAACAAGGACTAAAGTATGGATTATTCATTTATCACAGACCGTTCCTCTATTGTCATTCAGAGAAGGTCAAGAAACCAGCTTCTCCGAGAATCCTATCTTGAGGCTCAGATTCTGTAGTTTCTTTATTCCACAGGAACTGCTTTAGAAAGGAGTACTTAAATAAAGTCTCCCCGGTCTAGGAGCCAGAACTCCACTTTAGTCTGGGAGAGAACAGGGAAAAAAGGTGGCCAGAGACTAGTAGCTTCTTTGCTCTAAGAGAAGGAAGCATGAGCCTCTATGCAAGTTTGAGGATTTTTGTTGGGGAGTTTGGGGTACAGAGTGTGAAAAAAAAAAAACTTGGATCTGGACAATAGTCAGCTATGAAGTATTTAAAAATGTAAAGGAACTGGGCACAGTGGTTCAGGCCTGTAACCCCAGCACTATGGGAGGCCCCAGGCCCCAGGTGGATCGCCTGGGGTTAGGAGTTTGAGATTGGCCTGACCAATACGGTGAAACCCCATCTCTACTAAAATAAAAAAGTTAGCAGAGCATGGTAGTGTGCACCTGTAGTTTCAGCTACTTGGGAGGCTGAGACAGGCGAATTGCTAGAACCTGGGAGGCGGAGGTTGCAGTGAGCCAAGACAGCACCATTGCACTCCAGCCAGGGAAACAGAGCAAGACTCTGTCTCATAAATAAATAAATAAAAAATGCAAAGGAGCCAGGCACAATGGCTCGTGTGTGTAATCCCAGCACTTTGGGAGGCCGAGGCACACAGATCACCTGAGGTCAGGAGTTTGAAACCAGCCTGCTCACATGGTGAAACCCTGTCTCTACTAAAAATACAAAAACAAATTAGCCAGGTATGGTGGTGGGTACCTGTAGTCCCAACTACTCGGGAGGCTGAGGCAGGAGAATCCCTCGAACACAGGAGGCAGAGGTTACAGTGAGACTCCATCTCAAAAGAAAAAAAATGTAAAGGCAGACATCTTCTTTTGAGACAGTCAGTTCTAGAATGAGAATACCTAAACAGAAACCGAGGCAGGAATGAAGACACAACCAGCACTCCCCCAAAGATATGTAAGCATGACATTAAATTATTGTTGGTGTGAGCACAACTTGAGAAAATGCTCGAAGGCAGGTGACTGGACTTATGTATGAATAACTCCCAATTAAGAAAACCAAGGGTCTCAGCAAGTACAGTAGTTCCCAGGGTTTTTGATTTCACAGATAGATAACATTTAAATAATTGGTAATTGACTTTAGCAACCTACTTTTGTTACTTTTTGAAAAAGGATACTTAAAAAGCACTACAATTTATTGTTACCATTGTTTTGGATTTTTTTTTTCTACCAGAAAAAAAATTTGTAAAGGCACAGCCTCACAATTATATACAATTATTGAAATTGAATACATTCAGGTTTATGAAAAACTCAGGACATTGTCTTATTTTTTTCTCATTTTATCAGGGTCATTGTTTCATCAACTAGCTGATTCACATAGAAAAATCCTGAAACATATTCTTTATCTTCAGAGAAATTCATGTTGATGTTATTGGTTGCATCAAATAGCTCATCCAGACAACATTATTTGTTGAATCTTCTAGACAGTGGATTTTTTAAAAAGGGGCCTGACTCCTGCCCTTAATAGGAAAAGGGTACTGTTTTCAGAATAAGTAAACAGGATATTAAATTAAAGAGAGATGTCCATCTTCTCGAAGAAATTGTGAAGAAGCAAGACAGCAAGGGGAAATGGCTTGTCAGGTTTCTTGAATATTTAGCAATAAGATCAGTTTAAAGGGTCAAGTACTCTCTTCCATTTTAAGAAAAAACTCCTTCATTCAGGGAAATCATCTGACACTTTAAAAATGTATCAACAAGTACTCCATAAATTTATACAAATAAAAAAGTACATATCAACAAGTGTCAAACCTGTTAAACACATGGTTTATTATGCAACACTTAATTGATTACTAATATTCATTGTGCACTCATTATATACAAAATACTCTCCTCAATCCTGGGATACGGGGAGAGAATTGCAAAGATGAATAGGTCCCTATTTCATGGCATTTACAGTTTAGTAAACTGTAGAAGGGTAAACAAACCACAATAACTAGGTCAATCTAACAGAGGGAGTGATCATTTGTTAAAAAGCAAATCGTGAACTCACATTCAATCCATTATTTTCTTTAAAGAAGAATTAATGGTATTTAAAAAAAAATGCTTCCTATGATGCATCAGAACGACCCTTAGTCTGAACTAAATTTGCAGTCAGCCAGAAGATATCCCGAGTCATATCCTGCATTCTGATCACACACACTACTACCTGGTTTCAGCTGAAGATTTTTTAAATTGGATTTTCTTCTGTGTTTCTGTTTTTCTCTGTTCCTCTCCCTCGAGGAAAGTAGAAGGTAGGTTCCTTTTTTTGTGATGGAAGTATACTTTCATTTATTATTATTGCTGTTGTTATGAATTTTGAAGCCTGATTTTTAAAAGCCTGGGAGGCTGCGGTGAAAGGCACGTGAGAGGGAAGGTTTGCGGGAGGGTACCAGCAGGTGGCGCGTGTCTCCTCTGAGCAGATTAGCGTGCTTTTCTCTGGGCCAAGAATCCCGCAGGAATTAAGGGCGACTATGTGTGCAGTCAATGCAAGTGACACAGATCATGCCATTCTTAAGTGCCGAATCCATGAAGTCGCCGGTTCCAGCCTGTTGCCTAGGCCATCACACTTCTGCATTACCACTTAAAAGACCGGCTCCTCTGCTCCAAGGGTTGCATTGCTTTCGTGTTTGAGTCCCCTAGACTCATTTTCCCCAAGCCAAGTCGCTCATAGGGGACAATCAAGCTTTACGAAGAGAGCAAAAGTAAAGGCCCTGGAGAGGTGGAGACGAAGCTTTAACTTCAGGAAAGAAGTGGTACTTTATTCCAGCTGGTCTGCCCTTAGGGTGTCAGATGTTTTCTGTCGCCCCTGGCGTGCCAGCATTGGCCTGGGTGCTGCTGGGTGGCTAATGGCAGAATGTGAATTCACTTGCAAGCAGATGTTAGTTTCTATGCCCCACAGGGGCAAGAAGAAGGGCACAAAGACACTTTGATGGTTCTTTCAGCTCAGACTCAACCAGCTGATTTGCTGGTTGGGGTCACTGGCTTTCTAACCTCTCCTGGCACCACCCAATTCCAGGGCACAGCTACTCATTTTTCTCCTATGACAATGTCTTCTGTCTCCCATAAAAACTGCCCTCATTTTGAGTTTTTCCTTCCTAAGTCTGTAGCTTTCTTCTGCCGCTCAGCACTCTGTCCGACTCGTATTCGTCCCTTGGCGCTGGCGTCTGGCCCGGGGGTACACTGTGAAGGAGGCCAACCCTAGATTCTGAGGGCCACTAGCTCGAATCTAGCGCCCTTCTAACTGCAGGGGTGAACTTAGATACGTTTCTTAACTTCCTCTGTAGACTGAGGGAGACAATTTTTGCACTCCTGGGGTCCCTGGATTAATGAGATAATTTACGTAGACTACCTAAACCAGCACCAGGTCCATTGTAAGCGTCCGAATGCCAGCGGGCATCTGCTGGGTGACTCCATAGTGAAAACTGCCTCTTGGGGATCTCTGGGTTAAACAGCCAGAATAACTCGCAGAATTGAGAGAACCCTCTCCTTCCCCAGACCTCAATGTACTTCAAATCCCATTCATTGCCTCCCGCCGTTTTATCCGTGTTCTCAGACAGCCCCCCCACCCCTACAACCCCCTGCCCCTAAAACCTCCTGGGCGGCAAAAGGACGCCCAGAGAGAGGTTCGGCTCCTATCTGAGTTGCCCCCAGCAGGCGTCCAGCCCCGCCGTGTGCCCCGATTGCGGGGCGGATCGCGGCAGGGCTGCAGAGGCCGGCGGAGTCGGCGCGGAGGAAGGCTCGGGCGGGATAGACTGCGCGGGGGAAGGAGGAGGAGAGAGCAGACGGCGGAGGAGGGCAGAGCCGCCGGGAGGAGGGCGCGGGGGCGGGAGGAGACACATGCGCGCAACCGCCGCCGCCGCCGCCGCCGCAGTCCTTAGCTTCCCGGGGACAGGAAACCTTCAAGACCGAGCTGCCACGGCCGCCTCCCCGCCCGCCCCCCATTCTACGCGCCTGCCCACACCCTCCTCCTCTTCTTCCAGCGCCTTTCGGTGGAGCACTGCGGCACTCAGCCCGAGCTGCCGTTTTCCCCTCGCGGGGAACGCTGTGACCCCCCCGCAGAAGCGGCGGGGCGGGGTGGGGGGGCCCGGGAGAAGATGGCGACGCCGGGAAGCGAACCCCAACCTTTCATCCCGGCCCTCTCGGTAGCTACTCTGCACCCACTTCATCATCCCCACCACCCCCACCACCACCACCAGCACCAGCACCACGGAGGAAGCGGCGCCAGCGGCGGGGCGGGTGGTGGCGGCGGCGGCAGCGGGGGCTTCAACCTGCCCTTGAACCGGGGTCTGGAGCGCGCGCTTGAGGAGGCGGCCAACTCCGGAGGGCTGAACCTGAGCGCCAGGAAATTGAAGGAATTTCCCCGGACCGCAGCCCCCGGGCACGACCTCTCGGACACGGTGCAAGCAGGTGAGTGAGGGCCGAGGGGCGGGCAGGGGTGTGGGTGGCTTCTGGATGTCTGTCGTGCGTTCCCTAACGCTGTGACCAGTCGGAGATCTGGTCTTGCTGGGGCGGGGGGGGGGGGGTGCGGTCCATCGGCCCGTCGTCTCCCGAAGAAGGGACTCGCGTGGGCACGGAAGAAGCCGGCCCTGGAGAGGGCACGGGAGCCCCGCCTCGCCCGGAGTTGCAGTGCCTGGAGGGCAGGGGTGCGCCGGGCCTCTGCGCCGGCGAGCGCGGGGGCTCCGGCTTCCTACCCAGTGGCTGCAGCGCTGGGGAAGTACGCGCGGGGCTGGGACTTGCAGGGGCGCCGCGTGCGCGCCGTGGAAGTGGGAGGTTTTAGGCGGCCGCGTCGGCTTCCTGGGCCCCGCGAAGGGGCTGGGAACTCGAGCGCGGACAGCTGCGTCTGCGCCTCCAACCAGTTCGAGCCGTCTTTGCATCGAGGCGTCGCCAGTCCTGGTGGGAAAACCCAGACAAAGGTGGCACGCCCTCGGCCGAGCCAGGGGCATCGGCGCAGTGCCGCGAGCCCCCTCGTTGAGGTCGCCGAGCGATCGGGCAATTCGGTGCCGCCCGCGAGGTGCCCAGGCTTCCTCTTCCTGCGCCTGTGCGGGAAAAGAGCAGCCGGGTTTGTAGTGAATCCGAATCGCCTGCCGCTTCGGAAGCGATCGGCTCCCTTCCTTGCGTGCCTTTCGCTCACCGCCCACACAGTTCGGGTCCTACCACCGAGGCTACCTGGTTCTCAGTTACCCAACCTTTGCGGGGGCCCCGGGAAAGGGCAGCATGGCATATTAAAAGCAAAGTAATTAACGTGAGCCTGTTTTCCTGTGTGAGCCCGGCAAGTTGTAACTCGCGCCAAGAAGCAGCATAACTTTTTCAAGTTACGTCATGTGTTACATACTTCTAAAACGTCTGCTTTCTTTTTGGTAGTTGGAGTTCCAGGAGCGGGATCTGTAAACAGGAAGGAGAGTGGTGGAATGGGATTGGGACCTTAGGGTCTGTACAGTACTGACTTGGTTTCTGACCATCCGGTTCAGCTCCCTGGGGGAGGGTTTGTGTCATAGCAAGCGCCCAACTTTTCCCTGGGCAGTGGGTGCTCCGTTTCGGAGTCGCTGCCCAGACGTCTTGGCTGTCATCGCCTCATGGGCCCAGGGTTAGACCCCCTGGGTCTTGGATGGGTTGACACTCAGCACAGGAGCACCCAGTTTAATCTTGTAGTGGGCAAGGGAGCAGGCAGCGGGCTTTTGGAGGCTAGGTTTTCCAGTGTCTTTTCCCCGCTTTATTTCAATAAACGTTTATCTAGAGCCTTAATGAACATTTAGATAGAGTTCTGAGTTCACTGGAGGCAAAGATGGCTCTCCAGGGTCATTAAACTTTGTAATTTGGATTTAGGGATAGGAATGGGCAAAAAAGAGGGAATTTCCAAAGTTGAACTGTCAACAGCTGGGGAGCCTCTTTCAAGTAAGACCTTTTACTTACAACTTCTTAAGTGGAAGTTATTCCAAGAATTGCCTGAACCATTAACTTAAAAAAACATATTAAATTTTACTTCCCTTCTGCCATAGAGTGTACCATGAGCTGGCTGTGCAATGGTTGGATATAGCTGCAGAAAATAGAGCTGGCATGACCAATAATAATATGTTTGTGCAGTTCCGTAAGAGGGCTTCATAGTTCTACTTCAGTTATGCTAAGGATTATTTACAAAGTTAGGTGAACTTGATGTGTCTGCTGTGTTGGCATTTCTTTGAGACCAGTGCTTTTGAAAACAGGCACCACATCTTTTAGCTAAGACCTCGCCATGTGAAGTGGATGCTGAGAAGTGTTCTTGTTCTCTTCTCGGCTTGTTTATGGCAAGCTTAAGTTGTGAGTTTTGCAGGTTTTTAATTAAGAGCTCCCTTGCACATGCTGTATGCTCAGGAAAATCTAACTGGTTAAAATTCAGAGGCTTTATGTTAATTCCTCATCCAAAACTACAGTATTATTTGGGGGAGGAAGAGTGGAGGGATATAACCTATGTTTGTGGAAACTGAAGCCAACCCCATCAGAAAAGTATTCATTGTAGCTGGTTATTTTACATGAAATTAGAATACCCAAATGTGTTAAATATTTGCTTCTGCAAAATGTCTTTGCCTCAGGATGAAAGCTAGGTGTAAACCACATATATTCTTTGTTCTAAAGATATATTTAACTGAGCATGGTTTTACATTTGAAAGACCAGAAAGCAAAATAGTTAAAGTTACCTCCAGTGTGCACAGTGTTGATACACCCTACATGTCAGAGTTCTAGTAGAGTTGAAAGTTTGAGTAGTAACATAGTGGTTTCTCCTTAATTCATATTTAGTTTAAGAATGTCTCTTAAAATCAGAATGGCATATGAAGATCCTTAAAGGCCTAAGAGGCAAAGTGCATTTTTTTTTCCCATACATTTTCTAAGACAGGCAGTGGTAGAGCAAGCTTTTTCTCACTGTTTTGCTATATAACACAGGCCATTTGGTATATGTCTTCTAAAAAGCCAGGCTTCTGGCAGCTACCTGTGCAGAACTGCACTCCTGGGCAATGTAGCCTGTCTGAACAGAGTTGAAAACCAAGATGTAAACAAATAAACATAGAATAGATGTCTAAGCTGTCACTCAAGTGCATATACTTTATTGATAGGAAAAAATTCAGGCTCTCATTTTGAGTCTAGTAATTTACTTATATTTGAATCAAAATAAGTTTTGGTGTCAGAGTCTAGTCTTTTAGTAGATGAAATGGGGAAAGAAAGACTGTGATCCACGCAGGCGCAGTGACACAGGTGTCACTGACCGAAAGGGGCAGAACAGAAGAGCCACCCTCAGTACTGGGTGTGCTTCACTACGCATTAGCTGCATGATCTCACTCAGTCCCCACTAGAAGCCCAGTCATACCCTCATTCACACATGGGAAGACTGAGACAGAGACAAGTCAGGCAATGTGCTGAGGATTATACCTCTACTGAGATGGCCAACCAATGATTGGAACCCTGACAGCCTCATATTAATTCGTGTTCTTGACCATATTCTCATCAAGCAGAGGGAAGGGGTTGAGAGGTAGAATCTGGGAGGCTTTCTGGAAATTCATTCAGCCAGCATTGATTCCACAAGAAAGTGCTGAGCCCCAGGAGGTGCTGGCCACTGATCTAGGCACTGGGGACCCAGTGGTGACCAAAACAGAATCCCCATATCCCCTTTTACGGAGTTCATTCTAGCTGGAGAATGGCGAGATACATGAATAAATCGATTTAGCAGGATAAGTAGGATGAATTTTAGGATATAATATCTTTGTTTTATAAATACACAGACTGCTTTGTATTGACTTAGGTGGCTTGTAGCAACAGCATAAATGATGACTAGTAATACATATAATCTGAAGCATAAATTTGGGCCAAAGAAAAAGAAGTACACATATTTGCATATGAGTAAAACAAACGTTTTTGGTGCTGATTTATTAAGTAGTGTCATTTTGGATGAAAAAGTTCAAAGAGGTATTTTTACAATTAGAAGTGAATTGAAAAGAAAGAAAAGAAAGTGTCTGCCTCAGGCTGATTGCAGGAGGTTCTAGAAAATAGAAACAGAAGCCCTTAGAGTTGACAGGCAGAACGCTTGTTGAAAGTTAGTCTTGTTAAGGAGACGGTGGAATGTTTGATTGTCAATATCTTTTTGAGTTGGCTCTAAGCAGGCAAGACTGGGCCAGGCGCTGTGGCTCACACCTGTAATCCCTGCACTTTGGGAGGCGTAGGTGGAAGGACCACTTGACCCCGGGAATTTGAGACCAGACCCTGTCTCTACAAATTAAAAATTAGGCTGGGCGCGATGGCTCACACCTGTAATCCCAGCACTTTGGGAGACTGAGGGGGTGGATCACTTGAGGTCAGGAGTTTGAGAACAGCCTGACCAACATGGTGAAACCCTGTCTGTACGAAAAATACAAAAATTAGCCGGGCGTGGTGGCGGGTGCCTGTAGTCCCAGCTATTTAGGAGGCTGAGGCGAGAGAATCACTTGAACCCGGGAGGCAGAGGTTGCAGTGAGCTGAGGTCGCACCACTGCACGCCAGCCTGGGTGACAGAGGGAGACTCTGCCTCAAATAAATAAAAAACTAGCCGAGTGTGGTGGCATGTGCCTGTAGTTCCAGCTATATGGAAGGCTGAAGTGGGAAGCCTGTAGGTTGAGGCTACAGTGAGAGGCATGACTGGGCCACTGCACTCCAGCCTCAGTGACAAAGTGAGACCCTGTCTTAAAACAACAACAACAACAACAACAACAACAAGACTATATGGGAGACGAAGAGGTTACCCAGGGAAGAACATAGACGTGCATTATTAAAAATACCCATTTATGTGTGAGGGCAGAGTTCTGCAGGAGATGCCAAGTGTAAGACAAGATAGGAATACATGAGACGCTTACTAACAGTTCCAGGAAGCTGCTGAGGCCCAAGGCAGGTCAAGGCGAGGTGCCGAGTAGCACCGATGGACACTGTGTGTAGAATTCAGAGGAAAAGATCATTTTTATGAGGCTGCTTAGGAAAGACTTTGATAGCAAAGGTAGGATTTGGATCAGGTTCTGTGGGATGGCTAGGATTTAGATAGAAGTACCTATGAATATTCTGTGATTGGAAGGATGAGTCCAAGATGTGGATTAAGAACCTGATAGTTGGCCGGGTGTGGTCACTCATGCCTGTACTCCCAGCACTTTGGGAGGCTAACGTGGGTGGATCACCTGAGGCCAGGAGTTCAAGACCAGCTTGGCCAACATAGTGAAGCCCTGTGTCTACGAGAAAAAAAAAAAAAACGTAGCAGAGTGTGGTGGCTTGTGCCTATAATCCCAGTTACCCCGGAGGCTGAGGCATGAGAATGGCTTGAACCTGGGAGGTGGAGGTTGCGGTGAGCTGAGATCATGCCAGTGCACTCCAGCCTGGGCGACAGAGTGAGATTGTCACAAACAGAAGAAACTGACAGTCTAAGATTCTGCAAATAGAAGAAACAGAGAGGACATTTAAGCCTGTCCTTCTGGTCATATTCTCCTACCTTACTCCTACCTTATAATGTAGTAAAGACTACAGGGCTCTTATGAGCCTTTAATTAAGACTCTGGAAATGGCTGAAGCCTGAGATTTGTCAGCCTGTGGGAATAACACCCTAGCTCTGTGTGAGCAGCCTCTCTCAAATGTCTGTACAGATTCAGAGGATCTTGTCTGAGATTTGCAGGTGGGTTTATCTCCTGAAGGCTGACTTCCACCACCCTACTCCCATCCTGTAGCAATGGAGACTTTAGGATGTTAGCACTCTTTAGTCATTGGATTCACAGAAGACTTGATACAGTCTAGTCATTTTAACAACTTACCTTGTTTCATAATCCATTAATATGTTTCACCATAAATGTAATAAAATTTTTGAAATCACGTGTGTTTCCTTAAAATATATGTTCTTTTATAGTTATAGCTAGTTTCGAATTATCGTTCTATTGAATTAAATTTGGTAGTTTTTTTTAACATACCTGTTGCTTTTTGTGGTAGTTACTATCAGATAAATGCCTTTGTTTATTATATGTATTCTAAATCCTCCTCCATTCATCAACTATGATTCGTATCCTTTTCTTTCCTATTACTATTTTTTTTTCCTATTAAGGTCTAGATAAATTCTAACTTTAGAACAACTGAGACAATATCTCTAGTGGTTCTAAATCCCTTCTAGATGTGCTCTTCTACATGTCTGTGGTATATGGCAAAAACAGTCTCCACAAACCTGCATGCGATTCTCGTTTGCATTACAGGCTGCTTTCTTGAGAAGGCAAGAACATACTAATCATGCTTCTAGAATAATAGCATACAATTATAGGCCAGGGAACCTCTGGGAATTTTTGATCTGTGCCAGTTTATAAAGGAACAGCCCAAGGTTTGACCTTCATCACTGAAATGACTCTCTTGGAGAGTTTGTCAGTCACTGAAACATCTGATTTGTTTTTGGTGGGTGTTCGATATTAGGTCACAACTTAGCACACCCTGTCATTTAAACATTTTTATTTAAATTATTGACTAAGACTCTTTTGTGTGTATGTTGCTGTAATGAACTGAAATTTCCCATGGCATGGCTTAATAATTCTTTGGAATAAACATTTAAAGGGTATATACCTTTTGAAATCCATGTTTGATGTTGATGAATTCAGAAGTCATATTCCTTTTGCCTATGCTGTCCGTCTGGTATATGTACATAGACTTTTCCTATTATATGATTCAACTTTGTTATTGCTGGTTTAAACAAAAGCTATTTCCCTCTTTTGTGTGTGCGTTTCTGTTCCCATATATAGATATGTGTGCGTGTGTGTACAAAGTCTATATACATATAAAGTCTCTCTCTATATATTATGTGTGTGTGTGTGTGTGTGTGTGTGTGTGTGTGTGTATGACTTATTTGTAAGCTGGGCAGCATTTACTTACTCTTAACATCTCCTGGTAATTTCCCTTCAGGTGTTGTATTATATGTGCTTTTTCAAAATCTTGGCAATTTAAATGGCAGAAATGCTATTAACTCCATGTAAGGTGGTTACGGGTTTGTCAGTCATGCCATGTAACTTGAATTTCTGTCCGAGCCTCAGAAAAACCTGTTTTGTGTGGCTACTTTTCAGAATTTCTTGGGCTTTTTGGAAAATTGGACTTCCGTCTTGGCTATTGGCCTGGGCTTAGATTTGGCAATTCCACCAGTTTGTGAACTATTTCAGTGATTGTGTCAGCTGTTGAAATTAAGATAATTTGGTGTTAATTGCAGTGATTATTTCAAGTTACAAGATTATAATCTATTATAAACATTTTAAGGATGTAAGTGAATATCTTTTTTAATGCCTCACTCATAGGAAGCCTACTTTCTGTTATTGCTACTTGCTACTGTTCTGTTGCATGAAAGTTTTTTTTTCTTTTTTGCATCAGAATTTTGCCATGATATTTCAGATAGTAGGAAAAGAAAAAAAGAAAAGAAAGGTCAGGATTCTAAGTAAGACAATTTAGGAAAACTAGGCATACTGATACAGACTCAAACATGAAATACAGCTGTGCTATTCTTCATCCTAATTTAAGAGTTCAGTGCTATCGCTTCCATATTCTGCAGTAAGAAATGGTACATTTGGAAACCGTCTCCTCCCATAAAGTAATTCAAAAATAAAGTGAGATTGTTTACATGAATAGAAAGTTGATGAACTGTGAGAATTTGGCTTCCCTTGTTCACTCCAGCCACGCAGTAGAAAGGAAATGTCTTCATAGTCAGATTTTTGTTCATTGTTTTTCCTAACTGCATCCTCCTTCGGTGGCCATAAAAGAGGATATAGCTGGGAAAAAAATTAGAGAGGAACAATATGTTTGATTTGCATAACAGAAATGCTTCATTTTTTTTTGCTTGATAAGAAATTATTGCTTCTGTGTTTATATGATGCCGATGCCAAGGCAGCTCAACTGACTATACCTGAAATTCTTATGGAATATTTTTAAGTCATCAGGGGCAGGTTATTCAATTTTGGGATCTTCCTAGATGTTTGTTTTTCTTTCTTCTGCTGTTTGCTTTTTTTCCCTCAGTCCCTCTGTTGGAGGGTGGGCCTAACATGGGTGTGGGATGAAATGGCGCAGGAGCCCTCTAATTCAATGTGTCTTGAATTCCTCTCCACTGTTCTTGCCAAATGGGCAGAAAGTGGCCCTCATCTTAGTTTTTCTAATCTTCTGGCTTCTCATGTGGACTTGCTTTTGACAGCTGACCCCTGCAGTGTGGTATGTATAGCTTTGCCACATGATGTATTCCTCTGTTATTCTTCCATATTTTTGATATTTATGCCATACAGCATGAGGAGTAGCATCAGTATTTCTGACCTGGTTCAGTCAGCTTAGCTCTGATTTAACTCACTTTATCTCCGCAGGCAATGGTGGCAATTCAAAGGCAGCACCATCAACACACTGCCTGGCATGCCCTTCCTCTAGATTGCCTTCATTTTGTTTTTCTAAGTCATTTACCTCATGTCCCTTCTCCTCCCCGCTCTGTAGGATTCTACTGACCCCATTCTCATTTCATCTGGGCCCCAAGCCTGCTCAAAACAAACAGCCTCCCTCTCAGCCGGTTCTTGCAGATCTCAGCACCGAATCATACAGGACCTTAAGGCATCTTTGCGTTATTTTCTTACGGCATGTTTTGTTTTATTGCCTTCCTCTGGTACTTTCCCTGTGTTTAAGCTTTTTGCTCCTTTGCTGGCCTATGAGATTTGGCTAGACAGGACTTTTCCTGATTTTTCTATGTCTTCCATGCCCAGTACAGAAAATGCTAGAAAAACATTGATGGACTATCCCCTTTCCTCTTTCCTACTGTTGGTCTCTGCATTTTTCATCCATCATCTGGGATCTACCCTGAAGCTATCCCCTTCTTGTGCATAGTTTGCTGATCTGCTCAGATTTTCCTGGTAGTCACCTGATTTTTCTCACACAGCATCTTTTTACTTCTCAGCATGATCCACTGGATTAGTCTGCTAGGGGCGCCATGACAGATTCTTCAGACTGGGTAGCTTAGACAACAGAAATTAATTTCGCCATAGCTCTGGAGGCTGGAAGTCCAAGATCCAGGGGTCGGCAGGTTTGGTTCTCCTGAGGCCTCCCTCTTGGCTTCCAGGTGGAGGTTGTCTTCCTGGGTCTTCACAGGCCATTTCTTTTTGTGCATATATCCCTGTTGTCCCTTCCTGAGTCCCAGTTTTCTCATGAGAACATCGGTCAGATTGGATTGGGACCTACCCATAGGACCTCATGTAATCTTTATTACTTCTTTAAAGACTTTGTCTCTAAATACAGTCACATTCTGAGGTGCTAGGGGTTAGTGCTTGCATGAGTTTTGGGGGTTAAAATTCAGCCCATAACACCCACTGACTCACCCCAGCTGTAGCTGGTAGCTGCTGTTCCCCCAGCCTGTGTACACTGATCTTGGACTTGCGTGAGGCTGCCCTCAATGCTGCCCTTGCAGGAGGCCCGGGACAGGCCTGTTTCTTAACCATCCTGTACTTGGAATCTAGCCCTGCACTCGCTCGCTATGCCTGAGCCCATGGTGAGAGTCCACATAATGCTCCTGAGCCCTCAGATGTGCGGTAAAACAGGGAAAGGGCCACATGTGCCTTACAAATGGATGACTCTGGCTTGTCTGGGCCCTCCTCCGTGTCATAGATTTAAGATCTTTTTGGTGGTTGGTGGGTACCTAGAGTCACACTTTTTCTTAGCTAAGATGAGGTTACTTCTCACCAACATTTGCAAGTGTTTGATAAGCAATGTTACATCTAAAATCAAATGAGTGATAGTGAATTCTGAGGGAGATGGACAGGTGTTTTATAATATCCAATATTGCTTGAAACTAGCCAATGAAACACTAATCAACATCTTTTGAGCGCTTATCATGTAAGGAGCATAGCTAAAAATATTAAGGCATAGTTCCACCTAGTTTGAGTTGGATGAGGATTAAAGAAATCATGCATTTGAAAGTCCCTTACACCTATAGTACGCTGATTAACAAGTGTTATTTCACTAAAGCCTTTCAGCCCTGAGCCAAATGGCCTTTCTTCTTCTTCTCTTTTTTTAAAGTACAGCTGAGTGATTAAAAATGCTTGAAGACCTGGGTTCAAATTTTGGCTTTGTCGCTTATAAACTGTGTCACTTTGGCCAGATGACTTAAACCCTACACATCGGTTTCCTCACCTGTCAAATGGGGATAATAATAGTATGTACCTAGTGCAGTTGTCATGAGGACATTGGTTATAATAACAACAGCTAACATTAGCAAGCAGTTTTTCTGTGTCAGGTATTGCTCCAAGTGCTTTCTATGCAAATATATGTATTAAATGTGTGTAATAGATGTTTCACCTCATTTAATGCTTGCTACATGTTCTGTTTTAACCAGAGTAGGGGCTCGATAACTCAGAGCAATGCCTTTCTATTGCAGCCTGAAGAGGGAGATTGGAAATGTGGAAACCATCCATTCGTATCTCTCCCTCATTTAATAGCTGAGGACACCGAGCCCCAGAGAGTATAATCATTTGGCCAAGGTCACACAGCGTGGCAGTAGGTGTCAGAGCCAGGGTAGAGTCTCACAGCCTCACATCAAAGGGCTGTTTCTGTGGAGCCAGGAGGTGACATTGGGATGAAGGGAAGGCCTTCCCTCAGTAAGGTTTTCAGGTCAAACCCACCTAAACCAGCCAGGTTGTGGGTCTCCCATAGAACAAAAAGTGCTGTGAAACATTTAATAACAGATGGTCCAAAGCTGGGGAGAATAAGATAAAACTGACGGTAGTTGCAGAGGAGACTTGCTAGTATAGGATTTGACTGTATGTGGTCTGGGGGACACGCACGGCCTCTTGTCAACTGGATGCCACGTACTAAATGGGTGTGCTGGGTGGACCCCACTTGCAAACTGGGGCCCATCAGCCTTTCCTAGCAAGGCTCTGTTTCAAACTTGGAATGCATTTTCCTATAAAGACAAGGTAGTAACCTGTGAAACCACAAAGGCCTGTTTAACCCTAGCAGACATGGGCCTTCCTGGTAATGGTGGTCTCTTACTGTTCCTTTAGAAAAATGCAATCCCAGTTCCAACATGAAATCTTGAATCTAGAGAACTTGGCATCAGGCTGTGAATGAGGCTTCTGCCTTTTGAAAATAATTCTCTCCCCTCTGGCCATTCCAGCCAGAGGTTGGAGGTTCCCCATACCTCTCCCAGGCCACTTGGTCAGGGAGTTCAGCGGCTATGGAACAAGGATTGCCATGAGTCAGGGGTCCACTTGGACCTCAGGAAGGCCACTGGGATGGGGAGGAGTGGGCCCGGGAGCCACCCACCTGAGGGAGGCATGCAGGAATTTAGACACTTCTCTATTTAATTTTTATATGTCTTCTATATTCTCTCCCGAACTTATTAATTTTGGAATTGGAGGCAAGTTAGTGAACTTCTCTGAACATCAGGTTTATAATTTGTTAAAAGCGAAAATGCTCTTTACTCCTTGGGTGGTTGTATTGATTCGTGGGGTAATGGGTAGTACGGAAGCAGGGCTCAGGTCTGGCAAAGAGTGAGTGACTAGTAGAAAACCTGTCATTTTCTGTCCTTAATTTCAATGGGGCTATGTGACATAGTCTTCTTCAGTCAAGTAAATAATTGGAAGCTGTCAGCCTATCATTAGCATAGAGGCTAAAGCACAAACTGTGGCTGGGTTCTCGCCTCTGCTGTGCCGGGATGTGGCTATTGCTTCACTTCCCTGAATCTCAGTTTCCTCATCATAAAATGGGGATAATAATTATAGAATTATTGTGAGGAACAAATGAATAAATATGTCAAGTGTTTAGGTCAGTGCCTGGCCTGATTTTGCCATTATGATTATTCTATAGCTTTAGAAAAGAGATTCAGTGTTATAAGGCACAGAAAGACTGAATTCCTAGAAACACTGTGACATTAATAAAATAGCATCAATATCCAGCAAGCTTGGGTGTACATGCTTTCAGTGTGTATAAATGTTATTTATATACTGTTGGCGGTCTTGGGAGGATGGTAGCGTAGGTGGTATTCATTATTCCATATTGCGTGGGAGGAAACAGGCTGGATGAGGAAATGACTTTCCTTGGGTTATGCTGCCAGTCAGCAGCTGAGACAAGACTCTATCTTCTGAGTTCTCATGCTGTTTTTATTCCTTGATTTAATGGTGTTCTTAAGTCTGATTTAATTTCTACTGGGGCCGGGTGTGGTAGCTCATGCCTATAATCCTAGCACTTTGGGAGGCCGAAGAGGTGGATCACCTGAGGTTGGGAGTTTGAGACCAGCCTGACCAACATGGTGAAAACCTGTCCCTACCAAAAATACAAAAATTAGCTGGGTGTGGTGGCGGGCACCTGTAATTCCAGCTACCCAAGAGGCTGAGGCAAGATAATTGCTTGAACCTGGGAGGCAGAGGTTGCAGTGAGCTGACATCACGCCATTGCACTCCAGCCTAGGTAACAGAATGAGACTCTGTCTCCAAAAATAAATAAATAAAATGATAATAACAATAATTTTTCCTGGGACAGGGGAGTCCTGAGGGGACTGAGTCTGACAGAGAAGAGCACATTCAGGGTTCTCACAGTAGAGAATGGGGAACCCTATTCCCGTGCCACATTATGTGTTCAGGGGAAGGGTGCCAGGGCCAGCTGTTGTTTTGGCCTCTGGATTGGAGGGGTGGGGAAGTCGGGGCTGGGGTCTCAGAGGAGGGCCTGGGGTGCCTGTCTTCAGCCTCTACGGAAGTCTTGTCGTTGATTTAAAAGTGCTTCCAAGTTTAAAAAAAAAAAAAAGAAAAACATTGACCGTCTCTTCATGTTCTTGGCAAAAAAACAATTTGTGAATAATTTTATCTTCTTTTCATACTCTGAAGATGTATATCAAACCCCTCTCCAAGAAGAGAGGAAATGGCTGCTAGGAGGCTGAGCTTCAGGAATAAATATGTAGATTCAGTTATCTTTTTTTTTCTCACTGTTTTACTGTCATCCAGCATTTATTTTAAGCTTCAGTCAGAAGTTATTTCACTAAGAACCTTGTGATAGCTTCAACATCTTCCTGAGGATACCGATATGGTAACTCGAAAGGGGGAATAATGTGTGTTAAGGCAGACTCCTGTCTGGGTCCAGGGTCTTTCAGAATGTTCCTCGTTCGGTTGTCCAAATGCCCTTGTGAGGTCGGGAGTATCACTGTTACTGAGAAAGGCACTTATCCTAAGTTAGGCAGTCAGAGTGCATTCACAAGCCGGTAAAGACTGAGCCGAAATTGGAACCCGAACAGTTGCTGAAGTATTGTAGGATCCTCCTCTATTTTAGTGTCACTGAAGCTTTAGAGCTGGAGGAAGAAGCCAGAGAAGATTTTCAGATGAGAAGCACGCCTATGGCATTTCCACAGATGGTCCTTGGGGTGACACAGAGATTTTAGAGTTCATCCCCGCGTAGGACCCAGATTCCTGACTAATGCGATGTCCCCCACTGAACTGAAAGTAGCGCAGAGGACCCAGGTATACGCATGGGGAGTTCCAGCCCTAATCCTCACTTGTTTGTGA
Organism: Cacajao melanocephalus; assembly: GCA_963573385.1. Lineage (NCBI taxonomy): Eukaryota > Metazoa > Chordata > Mammalia > Primates > Pitheciidae > Cacajao > Cacajao melanocephalus. Next base: position 27,825 of record CAUYLG010052657.1, on the reverse strand, counting down.
TGGCCAGCTATCAGCTCCATTTCTAAGAATTGTGTTTTAAAGCAAGTCACAATTATTCGTTTTAAAAATTCTTCAAGTTGTCTGTTATTAAAAAATGTAGATACACATTTGGGTTTTCAGTTTTGTTACAAACTTTTCTTGTTGGACGTAGTAACACGTGACCTAACTGAACAGTTTACTGATGTTTTACTATCTTTTCCCTCCAATGAGAAATGAATGAATTTTATCGAGCGAGAGACCAACTTTACTTTCTAGAACATTACCTATAGAATACAAATGTTTACATTCTAAAGACTGTTTTATTATGTAATAAGAATCATCAATTTGACATATAAAATATGTTTTATTTTGTAATAAAGATCTTTCTAGAAATTAATTACATCTACAATTTTATAGATGAAATAGGGCAGCAGAAGATTACGGCTGAAAACCAGATTGCTTTGAGTGTATGCAAATCACATCCAACTTAAAGGAATCTGAGCAATTGAGGGCAAAAAGATCTCTCTTTGTGCAGCTCCCCTGGAGGTGCAGATGATAATCTCTGCATGCAATTTAAGGCAATTTTGTGTTTCTTTTCCCCTGGTTTTTAGAAAGCCTGGATAAATCCAAGTTAATTTTACTTGTAGCAGTCATTCCAACGGTTATAGGCTTGTAATCAACTCTTAGCTGTGATTCGTTCAGATATTTACAATTATTACTTTCCTGTATCTATACAGTGCTGTAAAAGGTGCTGTGCCACAACTTTGGAAGTACAAATGTGCCTAACTCTGATATATTTTATACTATTGGGTGAGCAGCTGTGAAGACTTGCTTCTGCGCCTCCTTCCCCTGCACAGGCTAAGTCCTTGGAATCAGTGTGTTAATGAAGACTTGGTATCTCAATACGAAATTTGCACCCTGGGAGTTCTGAGATAATGTGTCCTGATAGAGCCCCTAATGCCTGCCTCTTAGGAGGGTGAGCGACAAAGACAGTATAACTCCGCTAAGTGCTTTCAGAATCAGGCAGCCTTGGTCTTTCTCAAGTGGTTCCATAGTTTCCGTGTGTGTGCCTCCTTGTGTATCTGTGTCAGACCCCTCTCCTTGGGCAGTCTGTCTGTAATCTTTTAACACTGTATGGTAGATTGGATTGTATGAGCCCCATCACCTTTGGATAAAGGACTTCAGCTTGTGGACATAAGTCTATGCAACACTCTTTTCCTTACAGAACATAATAGGTCACTGGGAACATCATAAGAGGAGCTCTTAGAGGATGCTAATCAGTGGTACAATCCTAAATCCAGGTTTGCTGGGGACAGACTGTGAATATAACTCTTATCCTAGCCCAATTAATAATAGCACCCCCTTTTAGCCCAGCATGATTTAGGTAAGTTATATGGTCACCCCATGCACATGGGATGTGGTACATAACACCTTTGAAGAATAAACTGATACGGAGACAAGTGACTTACCTACCCATGTCTAGTTGTGCCAGATTGAATCCAGAATTGGTCCAGCTTATCCTGGTCATTTCACCAGGTGCCCATAGACTGCTGTCCTTTGAAGGAATTACAATGCTTGGCCGGTTTCTCTTTTTAACTTTCAAGCCAAGAAACCCTCTCAGTAAAGTCTTTGGCATTTGTTGTTAATTGTAGCTGGTAAAATACAGCATTAATTTAAAAATTATGAAATATTGCATACGTAGAAAGGAGTCCATACCCTGTGTAGACATGATTTAAATAGTGATGATAAAACAGGCCTAGTGACAGAAGCATATAGAACGGTGATTGTCTGGGAAGGGGTGCAAAGAGGATGGAAACGTTCTGTCTTATAATGGTGAGAATGCAGGTATATGTGTTTGCCAGGACTCAGTGCTTAAGAACCCTGTGCTTAAAATGGGTGCGTGTTATTGTATGTAAATCATGCCTTGATACAGTAGACTAACAATTTACCTGTGCACCCACTATCCAACTTAAAAAGGAGAACATTTCCAACACCTTTTTAGCTTTCTGCCTGGTGCTGATTCCTGACTGACAAGCTGTTTTAAAACATTAAATAACCGAGGCTTTATGGCCAAATCAATGCCTCCTGTTAGAAGACTGATATTTCTATTTTAGTGGATGTTCTTTAATCTGTATTTTCCTTATTTTGAAACATCTTAACGCTCTTTACATAGTCTTACTCATAAAATATTCTAATTCTGTATGTAACAAGTGGCATTTTATTTTAGTGACAGAAAAAACTGTTGCTGAACCAGGTTTTCTGGGATCACTGGGATGATGTTAGCTAATGGAGTCCAAGGTTGAAAGCATTTGTTGTGTACCTACTGGATGTCAGACACTTTGCAGACACAACCTTATTTCTCCTCTGAGCCTAATAATAGGTACCATTTCCCTTAAATTTCCTCACGTGCAGAACTGAGGCCTATAGATGTTAAGAAACTTGCCCAAGATCCCCATGCAAAAGTAATTAGAAGAATTAGGAGTCCGGGTTTGAGCGCCAGTGATCTAAGCACATTGTTAATGTAGAGAACTGCCCTTTGCTGGGGAAAGTTCAGCACTTGGCTGGCTCCCCTGCTTGTATCCTGTAGCACTGGGACCATGTGGCGTATCACTTCCAAATCTCCTAAATCACCGTGATCCTGCACACTCCCTGCTCAGACCCCTTCTGTGGCTCTCCCCTGCCTGCCCACCCAGGTTCAGCTGCTTAACAGCAGATCCGTAGGGCCTCTGGTATCTGGCGCCACCCTGCTTATCCTGCCGGGTTTTCCTCCTGCTCCCCTCAAGGGCCTGTGTGGCTCCAGCTGCCTTTTCCATTAGTGTTCCCATATGTTCCCATATGTTCCAGGTTAGGGCCTCTGCTTTGCCTTCGATTGTACCTTTTCTGTCTTCATTGCACTTGCCGAGAAAAAATAAACAAAACAAAACAACAGAGCCAAGCTCTCCAGTCCCTGTCAAGTAGTCATCTCAAAATTTTAATTCCTGCCTCTTCTGGGATGCCCCAAATGCCAGCCTCCCTCTCTGCAGTTCTCCTCATCTTTTCCTCTAAAACAGAGAGTTTATTATGATGAAGTTGGTCCTTAATTGTTCTTTAATTTCATGTCTTTTTTCTCTAATTAGAATATGAATAAAAGCTTTATTTATTGAGTAAGATACTGTGTTCTTCACTTTATGTGGCTTCCCTCAGTTAATTCCCAGAGCAATCTTAGGAGGTAAGTACACATTTTCTTCCCACCTGACAGATTGGAAAATTGAGGCTCAGAGAGAGATGCCTGAGACCACATGGCTACCGAGTGGCGAGACTGGGATTCAGTTTGACTTGAGTTTGACAACTCTTTGCAGACTCCTTGCCGATGACTTGAGGAGAGTCGAAAAGAAAGGAAACTTGACATTCACTGTGCCTTTCCTATGGCTTGGCATCAAAATTGGTTTAGCTTATTACCTCACAGGGTCCTTACCCAGTGCTAAGAATTAGGTCTCCAAAAAACTGTTTATGTAATTCACTCAAGGTCACAGTGCTGATTAGTGGAGAGATGAAAATTAAACCAGGTCTTTCTGCCCATAGAGCTGCTCCCCTGTGTGCATGAGGAGCACTTTCTTTATTTCTTTTTCTTATTCTCTGCATGGCCTAGCATAGAGCTGGATGTGAGTCAAGCTTTTCAATTAGTTATAGGTTGATTTAAAACAGCAACAACAAGTAAGGTTCCTTCTATTCTGTTAGAAGCATGAGCATATCACACATATTCCAGTAGGAAAGAGCAGAACCATAAAGAATGTTGGATTTTTAGAAGAGACAGTGTAAAAGCAAAGAAGAGGTAAGATAGATACTTGAACAGAATGGCAGTCACAGAATTTCTTATCTTTTGAGAGATTTACTTGAGGGATTATACCTTTCCTATAGTAGAGGAATGTCTAAAATGAAAAGACAGGAGAAGATGACTTAGTATTCCCATTAAAATTTTAAAATTGCGTGTGGTTAGCTGTCTCCAGTCAGGCAGCTTCACTCTCCTTTCTTTAACTACCTTTCTTAGGCATAGAAGTAAAAGGTAATGGCCAGTTGTCCTGGGCCCTTCCATTGGTAGATTTGCAGAGCCCTGAAATTCACCCTAACTTACCCTTCAAAGTATCTAAGTATTAAAAAACTCAAACCTAGGGCCAGGCGCGGTGGCTCATGCCTGTAATCCCTGCACTTTGGGAGGCTGAGGTGGGTAGATCATGAGGTCAAGAGATCGAGACCGTCCTGGCCAACATGTCGAAACCTTGTCTCTACTAAAAATACAAAAATTAGCCGGCTGTGTTGGCAGATGCCTGTAGTCCCAGCTACTCGGGAGGCTGAGGCAGGAGGATCGCTTGAGCCTGGGAGGCAAAGGTTGCAGTGAACCGATATTGTGTCATTGCACTCCAGCCTGGCGACAGAGCGAGACTCCGTCTCAAAAAAAAAAAAAAAAAAAACAAACCTCAAACCTGTAAAAAAGGAACTCCCATGTGTTCCAACAATTGTTACAATAGATTAGACTTCTGTTGATCAAAAACACACCTCCGTTAGCTGCTCCAGCATGTTGCGCATCTGCACTGTTTGTGTGAGTCATCCAGCATGAGGAAGGATGGGTCTGCATCAGGTGCAGTTCCTGGGCCTTGGAATATGTCCTCCACTTTTGTTTGATCAGCAGAGTGTTTCCACTGAGTGTGCTGTGTGCCAAGAGAACAGTTGTCAGTGGTGTTCGCAGTGATGCACGTTAGCTTGAGTGCCAGAGATTCAACTGGCGACGAGCACCAACTCTGCCTTCCACCCATTGCTTTTTGTGCTCTCGGTAATTGGAGAAAATGCTAGCTTTGTGCACTGTGTTTTCTCATAGTGGGCTAGGCGTATCATTTCCAAGCGCTGTGGAACTTCCTGGAATTGTGTGTGCTATGAACACAGTCCCAGAATGATGAAATGCCAGAGTGCTCACGTCACTATGCCTTTGTTCACTGGCTCCCATGCCTTTCTTGTTGTGACCATCCATGAAGTTTAGAACCATCACAGCTACTTAGGTAATGGTCTTGAAGTCCAACAGATCAAGGTCAAATTCTGGCTCTGTCACTTAGCAGTTGGGTGACTTTAGGCAATTCATTTACCTCTCTGAACTTCTCATTTCTCTTCTGTAAAGTGAGCGTAATAAAACTTATGGGGTTGCTGTGATGATTAAAATAACGAATTCTAAGTATGTGGCACTTGGGGGGTGTGTGTGTGAAAGAGAGAGAGAGAGATTGGCAGTGGCTGTGTTTTTGAACTGTGATGCCCACAGGAGCGGGAGCTATTTTTGGAGAGGAGGGGGTCTTCTCACTGCTCCCAATTCTCACCCATGCTGGGGACGTGCATCTGTCTCTGTCACTACTCTGGGAACATACCTCTTGTCAGATACAGCTGTCTTTCTGTTGTTCCCTTGGTCTGCCAGCACAGGGCTGAGGCCACTTCCTGCATTCTTCTTCCTTCTTGTACCCCCATTGTGGCCGTGCCTGGGGACTCCCTGACCCTGCTGTCCTTACTAGCCTGGAGCTTGCTGCTCTTTATGGGGATGATTTTGATTCTCTTTCCCAGGCTGCCTGAGAAACAGACCCAGGTGGTCTGAAGTTATAATCCCCAGACCAAATGTGTTTCTCGTCTTATTTGGGCCATCCTGAGACTTACTGTAACACTACTTTAAGCTCGATGACTTTAATTTGGGCCACAGCCTATCATACATATGGCATGGTGTTGGCTTTTAGTAAAAGATAAAATAGGTGAGTGACAAGAAAGAGAAATAGATGCCAGTTGGAGTACAGAGTGATCTAAAAGCAAATTCTGCATAGCAGTATGCATACCTCAGAGCAGACAGGGGTATAGTTTGAAATAAGTTACTTATAATGACTATTTTCATTACTTTGGCTAAAGAGAAAAAGCTCAACAAAATCTCCCTAACTTATGGAGTCATGTGGAAGATAGAATAAGAAGGTAGTGCACAATGGTGGGCAAAAGAAGGTAATGAAACATTACAAAGATGTTAAAAAGCTTTTTTAAGTTCTATATTCACACCCACATTTCATAAACTTAAAAGATGCCACATTATTTTATTCATTCGTTCGTTCATTCATTCATCCAGCAAATACTATCTAGTATGAGTAAACTACTGGCGAGCCCATCCCTTCCCACTGCCTATTTCTGGATGTGACATGGATAGCAGTGTGCTCAGTAGCTTGCAGCCACATTGCCTGGGTGAACTGCTCCTCCGTATACTGGCCCAGTGAGCTTGGGCAAGTTCCATAACCTCTCTGTTCTTTAGTTTCCTCATTTGTAAAAGAGAAATAATAATAGCACGTGTCACAGAGGGCTTTGGGGAATTGAAAATGCAAGGAGGGCAGAGCAGTGCCTGGTGTCTGAGAGACACTCAATACATGTTAACTCTTAATGTTTTCTGACTTAATTGTTTGCCTCTTTATTGTCATTCCCCCTTTCCATCATTAAATGCTGAGAGAGACCTTGTTTTCTCTTTTCTCTTGTGACTGCTATCCTTGGTTGCTAGGACAGTGTTTGCCCATGTATAGCAGCTTAGTAAATATTTGAGCTGAGTAAGTGAATAAATGGCTGGATGAATGAATGGAATGCATGAAGGCTGGACTCTGTGCTGGGTGCTTCATAGATAGGAGTGAATAAAACTTGGTGCCTGCTAGGGACGTACCCAAAGGAAAGGAGATCAGTACAGCAAAGAGATATCTGCACTCTCATGTTTGTTGCAGCACTGTTCACAGTAGCCAAGATTAGAAAGCAGCTAAGTGTTCATCAACAGATTGAATAGATAAAGAAAATGTGGTATGTATGCACAATGGAGTACTATTCAGCCATAAAAAGGAATGAGATCGTGTCATTTGCAACCACATGGATAGACTGGACATCATTATATTAGGTGAAATAAGCCAGGCACAAAAAGGCAAACTTTGCAGGTTCTCACTTATCTGTAGGAGCTAGGAGTGAAAACAGTTGAACTCATGGATATAGAGAGTAGAATGATGGTTACCAGAGGCTGGGAAGTGGAGGGATGGGAAGGAGGTGGGGATGGCTAATAGGTACAAAAAATAGTTAGAATGAATGAATAAGATCTAGGATCTGATAGCAAAACAGGGTGACTATAGTCAATAATAAATATATGTGTGTATATATATATATATTTTTTTTAATTTATTATTTATTTATTTTTTGAGATAGAGTCTTACTCTGTTGCCCAGGCTGGAATGCAGAGGGATGATTTCAGCTCACCGCAACCTCCACCTGCCTGGTTCAAGTGATCCTCCCACTTCAGCCTCTCAAGTAGCTGAGATTACAGGCACACACCACCATGCCCGGCTAAATCTTGTATTTTTAGTAGAGATGGGGTTTCACCATGTTGGCTAGGCTGTCTCAAACCCCTGACCTCAGGTCATCTGCCTTCCTCGGCCTCCCAAAGTGCTGGCATTACAGGCGTGAGCCACTGCACCCATCCATATAGTCAATAATAATTTAATTGTACATGTTAAAGTAACTAAAAGAGTATAACTGGATTGTTTGTAACACAAAGGATAAATGCTTGAGATGATGGATACCCATTTACCCCGATGTGATTATTGCATGCCTGTATCAAAATATCTCATGTACCCCATATATATACCTACTATGTGCCCACAAAAATTAAAAATTAACATTAAAAAATACAAACCAAGTGGTGCTGCCTGCCTTTTAGAGCTTCCAGCTAGTCAAGTGAAGGAGAAACCTAGAGCTCTATAATGACCAAAGGTGCTAAGTGTCAATGCAAGGGAAGAATGGGGACACCAAGCTGGATTGCATCAAGGAAGGGGTGGCGTTTTCTGACTGTGTTGGGTGGTGGACTGATAAACAAGACCACCTTTCTTCTTTATCCATTTGAAGACTTAAAACAATTATTTGTAGATCCCCTCTTCCCCACTTTTTAAAGCATTTCCTTCTCAATTATTCCCTCTCTTCAAACATATAAACTATTATATGCATGTTCTAAAACGTCTAAAAGGAAGTTAAACAGAAAAGGAAGTTAAGTTAAAAAGATTTTTTTAACTTAAAATCACTTAAAAGGTTTTTTTTTAAAAGTCAACCCATGTAATTTAAAAATGATTATGAAGCACTTGTTTACTTTTGGTTGCCTGAAATTTGTGTGTGTGTGTGTGTGTGTGTGTGTGTGCGTGTGCGTGTGTATTTTATTTTGGTATATGAGATGTTTATTGCTTTTTCTTAATCTTTTTGAATGAAATCAGAGAGCAAAATCCTTTTTGGCAGTGGTAATAATAAATATTCTGTTTAGTCTTTGGATGTTTACATGAAATATCTATAAGTACATTCGGGAATATTGGAATAACAGTTTCCAATCCTTTTGGTCAATGGATAGTGGAATAAATGAAAAGTTCAAACCAAACTATACCCACTGGACAAGAACCATCATCTTTCAATAGGCAGAAGTCCTCATTAGGGTCCAGTCTTCCTCTCGTTCCTGTTCCACTTTGTCAATAACTCTGACCACAGGAGCAGAGAACTGCTGGATAGGATGCTGTGCTGCTTGTCTCCTCTCTTATCACCAGCACAAAGGATTGTATTCGTTTTTTCTTTTTAGGAGTGGAGTTTAAACCCAGCTGTGCGCCCCAAACATTGAGGAAGATAGCCTATGGTATGGCTTAGAGTCACAGAACCACAAGATGCGTGTGTGATTATCTAAATAAAGAATGCTTATCGCAACCTTGTGGCTCTGGCGATAGACCTGGGCATGGGAGGGCTTTCTCATCCATGTGTTAGGTACACAAATGATTCTCTAAGTTGAAGGACACATTGCTCTGCAGCAAACTGAAAAAAACTGTGCATGAATGTGTGTATGTGTGTGTGTGTCTGTGTGTGTTGTCTGTGTGGAGCGGAGTGGTCTCATTCCTACTTGCAAAAATCCTCTGGAAGGGGTTTTCAAAGCATTGCACAGAGCTGTTGCCTGTCAGCTTCTTGCGTTGACTAGCTATCAGCAATGCTTCTTCAACCTTGGGCAGTGCCTTGAAAACAGGTCATTGTGTGCTCATGGGATAGGTTTAAATGGAATTGAATGACATAGAAACCACTGCCTAATCTATATTTAGGCAAGTCATGTTTTCTTTCTCTTTCTTTAAATTTTTCCTGAAATGCATGTATGAAGCTCTTTTTGGCTGAAATGGGAGAGTGAAGCAGGCTCCTGAGTCCTCGAGTGAAGAGGATCCATTGAAAAGTCCGGAGGGAGAGAAAATGAGCGTGATTAACGTCAGTACAGGATTGGCAGGAGTGATATAAAATAGTACATCATCTGAAAGTGACCTAGTATTCGACTCTGGAATGCATTTTTATTTTTGGCAGTGGATTTACCTCCTTATGTCCTGCCTGGACAAACGTTGGAATTAGTCACCATTCCTTAAGCACATGCTGATTATGGCCAAAGAAAGTGTCAGGCTTGAGGCTTGCTGGCGACCAGGAGAAAGCCAGCTGGATTAGACATTTGCCATGAGCCTTGTGTTCATGTAACTTATGAGGTGGTCCCCTAAGCCAGAGAAACAAGAAACTCAGAGGCGCTTTTAGCAAGGTTCTCATGCATGGCAGCATATTTTAATACCAGTGCTCCCTTTAGGCAGGCCCTAAGTAAGAATGTTTTGTTCTACTTTTTTTCCATAGACTTAAGGTTGTTGGGGGAAAACTTGTTAGAATTCCCAAGTGAAACCATTTAAATGCCTTGACTTCTTATAACTAGGAGTCCTGAGTGAAGTTGTCAGTTGCTGCTGAACTCAGCAGAACTAATTGTGCTTTCTATGCCAATGATCTGTGTCTATTTTGAGACCATTTGGAGGCCGAGGAAGGCTGTCACATGTTCACATTGCTTACTGTTGGTTAGAGCTCTGAGCTTCACATGTTGTCTACTTTGGTGACATTGGAGAGCCATGCTTCTTTTCTTTCAGTGTTTTCAACGTGGCCCAGCCAGGATTCGAGGCTCCCTTCTGAGGTCCAATAGAATTTTGTATTTACCCTTTATCATTATTCACCTTACAGTATTGCACTTCTATGTTTACAGTTTCCGGCGTTCCAGCTCAGTGTTAGGACCATGTTGGCATTTGTATTCGTTTTTCATTACTTCGTAAGAAATTGCCCCAAATGTGGTGGCTTAAAATAACACACATTTATTATTGCATAATTTCTATAGGTCAGGAGTCCAGACACAGTTTAGCTGGAGTCTCTGCCCTAGGTCTTACAAGGCTGTAGTCAGAATACTGGCTAAGGCTTCTCTCATCTGAAGCTTGGAGTCCTTTTCCAAGCTCTCGAGGTTATTGGCAGGATTCAGTCCCTTGTGATTGTGGAACTCATGGTGGCCTTTTTCCTTTCAGGCCAGCAGGAAAAGGTCTCTGACTCCGGGCTGGGCCCCAGTTCTTCCTTTATTTTATTTTATTTTTTTGAGAAGGAGTTTTGCTGTTGTCACACAGGCTGAGTGCAGTGGCGCCATCTCAGCTCCCTGCAACCTCCACCTCCCACGTTCGAATGATTCTCCTGCCCCAGCTTCCTTGAGTAGCTGGGATTACAGGCCCCCGCCACCACCTCTGGCTGATTTTTGTATTTTTAGTAGAGACAAGATTTCACCGTGTTGGCCAGGCTGGTCTTGAACTGCTGACCTCAAGTGATCCACCTGCCTTAGCCTCCCAAAGTGCTGCGATTACAGGCATGAGCCACCGTGCCTGGCCCCTAGTCCTTCTTTTAAAGGAATCAACTAATTAGGTCAGGCCCACTCAGGACTACTCAAAGTCAGTTGATTAACCTGAATTATATTTGCACAATCCCTTTGCCATTTAAGATGACACAATGATTGGAATGATGTCCCATCATACTCACAGGTCCCACCTATACTCAAAGGGTGGAGGGTTATACAGGATGGATACCGTGTTGAAAGAAGGAATGAATTAAATGAATGAATTCTGATAGTTGGAAGAAAAGCAATTAGCTTTTTTTGTTGCATAAGTGAGAGAAGGTATTGAGTTCCTTATTGCAGAGTGCAGTTGCAAGCAGTTTATCACTGGTGAGCTGCTTCCTGGTAACTATAACACATAAGCAGACAAGAAACAGCAAGAAAGGAAGAAAGGAAAAAAGAGAAGGAGAAGGAAATCATTATTTTGGGGCTGAATTCCGGTGGTGGTTTCAAGGAGTTCTCCCCACCCTCCAGACTGCTGTCATTTACAATTGCTAGAGAACAGGAGCTGGGAGCCTCTCCTTTGTTCTGCTCCTGTCGCATAGCCCTGAGGGATGCAGAAGGGCAGTGGTGCCCAATAAAGGGAACCCCCTTCAGCTTTGCTTTTAGTTTCCAGAGATTGAGTCTGTGCCATAGGCTGAGAGAAAAACTCAGTGTGAGTCTTTATTTGCGCCCTTATAATCACAGGCACATGTGGCACCTCCTCCCCCATCCCTGCCCTGACTCTTCCAACAGTGAGATGCATTAGGTGTGGAAAGGAAGCCTTCATTTCAAATCTCCTGGCTGCAGTTAGCTTTAAAAATCAAACTGAACTGTGGCCGTCTGTGTTTAATTTGGAAGAGCAGAAAGGATGCGTGCTTTGTGGCGCCTGCATAGTGAAAGTCTCCATGACTTAATACCACTGCCCAGCCTTAGAAACTTCCCATGCAGACAATGGCCCTGCTTCCCCGAGAGTTCTAGGGCTTGGGTGCCACCTTATATAAACATTGCTGCTTTTAGTGCATCTCACAGGCAAAAGGATGACACGTTAATAACAGCTGGAGGATCTCATTAAAATTCGGAGGAAAATATGAAGGCTGGAGCCTGGTAATGCACAGACAGTAAGTCTTTGTCTTGTCTGATTAACAATTGTATGCATTCTAAGTGTCTTGCTGGATGGTAAGAACCAGCATTTCAGCCAGAAGTGCCATGTTCTTCTCCTTAATAATAACCAGCCGGGCCTGGTGGCTCACGCCTCTAATCCCAGCACCTTTGGAGGCCAAGGCAGGCAGATCACAAGGTCAGGAGTTCAAGACCAGACTGGCCAACATGGTGAAACTTCGTCTCTACTAAAAAATACAAAAATTAGCTGGGCATGGTGGCTCGTGCCTGTAATCCCAGCTACTTGGGAGGCTGAGTTAGGAGAATTGCTTGAACCTGACCCGGGAGGCGGAGGTTGCAGCGAGCGAGATCACACTGCCACTGCACTCCAGCCTGGGCCACAGAGTGAGACTCCATCTCAATTAAAAAAAAAAAAAAAAGAATAACCTATTTCTCTTTTTCAATTCCCTTATCCCCTCTAAAAATAATATGCTGGTCTTTTGGACTCCCTTGAGAGCTGAAATGACTTAGTGGCAGGGGCAGTCCCTGAGAGCTGGTGCAGAAACAGCCGTTGCTAGCTTGGATTTGGAGACATCTGAATTATGCAGTCAGATGCTTACGTCGTGGGAGCTGGACGTACAGGGTGTGTGGGCTTCGTGCCAGAAAGGGCAGGGACGCACACTCTGCGGGAGCTCCCAGGGGTTGAGGGGAGACGCATTCTCTTGCTTTTATTCATGTTGTTCCCTGGTACAGCCAGACTGCAACCTCTCAACTCTTCAGAGAAGACCTAAGGCTGACAAAAGCATGAAGAACATCGGGCAGTTTCTCCCTGGTGTGTAGGTGGTGGGAGTGGAGTAGAGGGGCTTGCTGTGTGCAGGGAAAGGGCTGCATTCTGAAGAATTTGTATATAGCCCTTGGACTGAAAACAAAAGATTCTATAAGAATGCTTCTTTTGGAACCCTGGACCAGTCCCTCATCCAAGCAGGGGTGCCATTGTATGCTTGACTGTGGATGGCATCGATTATCGGCAGAAGCTTGCACTGGCTTGCCACCTGACACGGACCCACAGAACACAGTTTAACTCTGGCTCTGTCAGCAATCACCAGTGTTTATTTTTCCAACTCTTCAGAGAGATATTAATCATTGTGAAAACGGTACCATCTCAGAACTCCATGGAATAAGCTGCCAATATAAGATGGGTCGAAATTATTGTGTCTTTTTGTCTACAGTTAGTTTTTCTTTCTTGGAATTTCTTTTCTTTGTTTTTGAGACAGAGTTTCGCTCTGTTGCCCAGGCTGGAGTACAGTGGTGCAATCTCAGCTCATTGTGACCTCCTCCTCCTGGGTTCAAGCAATTCTCGTGCCTCAGCCTCTCGAGTAGCTGGGACTATAGGCGTGTACCCCACCACGCCCAGCTAATTTTTTTTTTTTTTTGGTATTTTTAGTAGAGATAGGATTTCACCATGTTAGCTAGGATGGTCTCCATGGTTCGATCTCCTGACCTCATGATCTACCTACCTCATGATCCACCTGCCTCGGTCTCCCCAAAGTGCTGGGATTAGACGCATGAGCCACTGTGCCCGGCCTGTTTTTTTTTTTTTAACCATATATGCCAGCTTTGTAGCTGGCGGTAAAAAAAAGATTATTTTCCCTATATTAATGACTTCTTCAGCTGAGTCGAATGGAAGAATAGGGTCACCAGCCCCTTTTTCGGAGTCTAACACTCTCAGTCTGATAATATGAATAACACCTCAATAATCACGACAAGAGCAGATAATCTAAAGTATCGTTCCTGAATTACCTTTTGGCTTTTTCCTACCTTGTTTGTATGTTTCAGAGTTTGTCTTTCTGTAAAATCATGGGAAGGCATCTGATTACTTTGTTCTTGATGTAACTGAGCAATGTGAACATCTGAATAATTTAACAAAAATCTTGTTTAAATAAAAATCTTGTTTCAGAAGCATCTGTCAAATTGTTAATCATCTGACAATTTAAAATGTCAAAGCATGAGTTGGCTGATCTTAATGATCTTAACCTCACCCTTGTAACAAACATTGTTAACTTCGTGGAGCTTCAGAGTAACTTGAGAAGGCTTGCTGTCTGTACTTGACAAAAACAGGTTTAGAAAGTGGCTCATGACAGTAAAACCTCTCTGTCAAGTGGAATGTGCAAGGGAACCCCCAGGAGCATTTTGGCATGAACATTTCTTTTGAGTTTGTAGCCCAAGATTTCTTTATGACATTTGTTCCTCTCCCAGGTCCTCCTCCTACTGCCTCTAATTTTTAAATAAGTTCTGTTTAACTCAGTTTTGGATAATGAGCTAGCTCTGAAAAAGCTTGGTAGAACTATTTTCAATGAAGGACTTCTAAAACTAATCATATCTCTTGTCACCAAATTATAACCTGACTGTTGCCTGGATCTGAAATTCTAAAATAGTGAAGAGAGTTATTTTACTTTTTCCTGTAGGACCCTTCTCTTATTACTTCCTTGCTAGAATCCCGTGTGGATAATGAGAGAATGAAATTATCCAAAGGGTAATTTGCAGTGTGCCTCATACCCAGCAGTTGAAACTGCTGCAGCAAAACTGCAAGGAAACATAAAGGAAGCCATGTTTTGTCACGCCAGCATTTGGGGGTCATGCATGCCGCTTTCTGCTCCAACAGCCCTAACATGGGAATTGAAGACACTTACTTTTTGACCTGGGACAAACCTTTGAGACGCGTGAGCCACCAATTGATTCACCTGTTGCAGCAGGGCTTGTGTGATAAACACTTTTGTGAGAATGAAAAGAGAGTCTTTACCCTTTTTGCTATCCTTCTTCTGCAGATTAATTAGCAAATATGAAATGGAGAAACCTGTCACTTGCAAGCATTTCCACTTGGAAATGCTTAAATGTGTTGCAGGGATATCAAAGGGACTGAGTTTTTGGAACAAAGAGGAACAGAGCCCAAAGGAGAATTGGTAGAAATTACACAATTTTCAGTGCTGGGTTGGTTCTAATAAAGTTCTAGGAAAAGAGGCTTATGCACAAAGGCTGAGCTCTTGCCTCTGTTGTTCTTCAACTCCAAAATGTCATTAAAATACCAGTGGTGGTCGTAGTTGTATTTTAATGACATTTTGGATTTGAAGTGTGTAGCTGGAACTTACCCTTTGTTAACGGATGTATCACTGGGTGAGCTTCTAGACTGCCTCACCAATGGATCTAGCATTACCTGGCTTTGATGAAATAAGGTAAAACACAGTCCCTGTGTACCAGAAAGTGGGTTCATGTGTCAGCTGCATCGTGTCATTTGGAACTTTGCAGGAGTGGTTTTCCTTTGCTCCTTCAATCTCCTCATTTCTTTCATTGCCTAGATGAAGCCTCTGCACAGGAGAGCTTTTGCCTCCTCTCTCTCACCTCAGCCCCTAGACCTCTCCGTGCAAATGGAGTATGGTGTTGACTGAGCCTGGAGCACTCTTAGGAAAAGGCTTCAAGTGGGGCTAGATGGGAAGGCCCAGGACCGAAATAAATTCAAAACAACAGCCAAAGAACTGATAGGTGGAATAAAGGAAGTGGGACAGAAGAAATTCAAAGGCGGGAATTGAGAGAGAGAGGTACAGTAAGAATAGCTAGCGTTCAGTGAGCATGTACAATGGACCATGCTGGACCATGTATGCTTCCAAGCACATTAGATTTATTGTTCATCTAAGTCTCATGAGAACTCTATAAGGCAAAGGTCTGACATTCTCATCCCGGTGTTAGATATGATGAATGTGGAGCACAAATGAGTAAGTCATTTTTTACTTGAGGATTGGGCTTATCAGGGTTGAACCTGTCTGACTCCAGTTAATGTCCTTCACCACTTTATACTGAACTGAGAAAAGGCGGGACAAAAGTCACAACCACAGGTGGCTCTGGCCTTCAGAATATTTCACCAACTGCCATTAGTATTCCACCTCCTGAAGCTCACGTGCTCCTCTTTCTTTTTTTGTCCCCGCATTCCATAATTGGTCATCCTTACAATTCAAAAGAAATTTTGAAAATTATTTTAAGAAAATGAAGTCTTGGGGAGGCCGAGGCTGGTGGATCACTTGAGGTCAGGAGTTTGAGACCACCCTGGCCAATATGGCAAAACCCCGTTTCTACTAAAAATACAACAATTAGCCAGTGGAGTGGCACGTGCCTGTAGTCCCAGCTACTTGGGAGGCTGAGGCAGGAGAATCGCTTGAACCTGGGAGGTGGAGGTTGCAGTGAGCCTAGATCACGCCACTGCACTCCAGCCTGGGTGACAGAGCGAGACTCCATCTCAAAAAAAAGAAAAAAGAAAATGAAAGGCATAGCTGAAATCTGCTTGTTTTATGATCTTGACAGCTTAACAAAACTGATTGCTGCTGCAGTAGAACTGTTTTAAAAAGGAAAACTATATTTAAAAAGTCTGAGCACATTGAAAGACACAAAGGATCCTTGTTACAAGTCACTCCCACCAGTGGAAGAACAACCATTGCTCTCATCTTTTTTTTTGTTTGTTTTTGGTCATTTCATCTCTCCAGTGGCTGAGATCAATAAGAGATGCTCCATGGTTGCTTTTGAGTTCCTTTGGATGTCTTAATGAAGGGGTGAATATATTGCTTTTTTTATTTTTTGAGGCAGGGTCTCTTTCTCTCAGCCCAGGCTGGAATGCAGTGACACAATCTCAGCTCACGGCAGCCTTGACCTCCTGGGCTCAGGTAATCCTCCCACCTTAGCCTCCTGAGTAGCTGGGACCACAGGCATATACCACCATGTCCAGCTATTTTTTAATCTTTTTTGTATTTTTAGTAGAGATGGGGTCTCACTGTGTTGCCCAGGCTGGTCTCGAACTTCTGAGATCAAGCCATCTGCCTGCCTCAGTCTCCCAAAGTGCTGCGATTATAGGTGTGCACCACCGTGTCTGCCACATATTGCTTTTGATGGAGTTAAACAGTGAAGTGCTACCAAGCACTTCACAGAGGCTACTGGGCTCAGGAATAAAAGGCTTCTACTCCAAATCTGGTAGCACCTTGCACCACAAAGACTTGCTCTCTCAGTAAGAAAACAAACAGCAGTTCTATATAGTCAAGGGTAGAGGCAGGAACAGAATACATTTCTGAAAAATGTATTCCCAAGAAATCCATGTTAATCAATGCCAGAGACCACCCAGTTTCTATGTAGTGCAATCTCAAGAAATATTCTGCCACAGATTCTCTAAGGACTGATCTTCATGTCAGAAAACCTTTTTATAAGTTTGTCAGTTCTAACATTAAATGCCTAACTTTGACAGTTACCAAGACAAGTCGATTCTAGCTTTTCTTTTTTAAATTTTCAGGTGAAATTTGCTATAATCTTATGCCCAACCTCATTTAGGCATGCCGAAAGCACTAATACTCTGCTTGCTTTTGAGTGCTAAAGAAATATAGCCCATGAGATTACTGGCCAAATTGAAAAGAATGAGACTCATTGTACCAAGATGTCTTTCTTGATACATTAAGTCAATGATCTATTTCCTGCACTACAGGTCTTGGTTGGGTACGTCATACTGTAATTTTGTGCGCCTTCTGAGGCACACCTATTTTTCTGCTCTTTAACATGAAAAGCTTCTAACTCCGAAGCCACTCTGTAAACATGTGGCTCCGAGGATAGCTTCAGATTCCTAGCGGGCTGTGCTAATGTCAGTACTCACCTCTAGACAGGATATCTAATTAGATTCTAGACAATTGAAAGTAACTAACCCCCCTAGGTTTTTCTTCTGTTTCATAAAATAAATGTTATCAATATGATTTAATCTGACTAGATTACTATACCTTTTTGAACTTAATCATTTATTTGTGTTTGTATTATTTGCTATTGTTTCAACTAAGGAATTTTGCCTTTTTTTTTTTTTGAGATGGAGTCTCACTCTTGTCGTCCAATCTGGAGTGCAGTGGCACAATCTCCGCTCACTGCAACCTCTACCTCCCAGGTTCAAGCAATTCTTCTGCCTCAGCCTCCCAAGTAGCTGGGATTACAGGTGCATGCCACCACACATGGGTAATTTTTATATTTTTAGTAAAGATGAGGTTTCAACATGTTGGCCAGGCTGGTCTGGAATGCCTGACCTCAGGTGATCCTCCCGCCTCAGCTTCCCAAAGCACTGGGGTTGTGAGCCTCTGCACTCAGCCAAGGAATTTTGCTTTCTTTAGTCACCTAGATTTTAAACTCCATGAGGTCAGGAAACTTACTTTTCACATGTTTTTCCTTTGGTATGTTTTAGAGGTGGTGTTTTATAGGCAGTAGTTAAAGACTGAAAACTTTAACCACTTTAAACTCTGAAATTCTAGGCAGTGGGATTTGTATTCAAAGACACAGGCTAATTATCTTATGACACTTCAATTATAGTCTGTTCAATTCACCACTGTAGTGATTCTAATTTTAGTTCATGGTGGTTTTCTCTTGGGGAATCTAAAGTACTTTACACACATAGCCTCATTCTTTCTCACAGCATGCTACCTTAACCCAGTCTCTTTACATGTGATTTAAGAGCTCACTACCCAAATTATGGTCCGTGTACCAGCAGCACTGGCATCACCTGGGAGCTGGTGGGAAATGCAGACACTCAGTCGTCCCCCAAGACCTCAGGAACCAGAGTCTGTATTTTAACAAGATTTCGGGTGATTTGTGTTACATACATTACAGTATGAAGAGACAAGACACCAAAGTTAACTATTTTTCCTGTTGTCTCATGGCAAGTAGATCTCCAGTCCTGAGTCTGGGTTGTGTAGCTTGTGATGCTGATATTGCAAAGAAGCAGGCACCTTCTTTTCCCATGATGATGCAGAGCCCCCTCAGCTCCTGTCGGAGCCTGTGATGGTCTCTGCACTCTGTGTTTTTCTTCTTAGGCTCTTTATCTGTACCTGCGTTACTTTTGTCCCTTAAGGTTTTGTCCCTTGATTTCCTCTTAAGTGCTCTGAACTGAATAATTTTTTATTTCTTAATTTTAACATGACCATTTCAGTCTGATGACAGTTTTATATTCAAAACCCACATGGAAACTATTAATAATGTTTTATAAAGCACCAGTTGTTACGAAAAAAAGTGGATCTTCCTGAGGTGAGGCTATATGTAAAATATAGGTGGAAATTGTATGGCAGTTGGGAACTGATGGAGAAGTGTATTTTGGTCTGCCATAAAACTTCCTTCCTCAAACGACTTTCATACAACTAAGCAATGACAGAGCAGAGAATTCTCAACTTGCTTCACTCCTGGAAAGTAAAGGGAAATTTATGGGGTAATAGTGACATTGAGAAGTAGTTCTTTAGAGAACTGCATTTTTCTTAGCTAACTGGAAACAATTCCAGCTTTGAAAATGAACAGATGTCTTTTTCTCTCATGTTTCGTCAGGCTTTAGAAATGAGTAGGAGCAATTTCGTGGAATTTTTTTACCTATATTTCGAAACATTTTGAGTCTACTTGTTAATTAAGATGTTTTAAAAAGCATTTGGTCCTTGCAATTCTGCTACTCATAAGAATGCATTTCTATAATTTGCACCAATTTGTGTGATCTGAAGCTAGTTGTTCTGAATGTACTTTACGTAAATGTGCGTGGCTCACTCAGGTAATTTTCATTCTTGAGATTACATCTCTCTATCTTTTTGGATGTAACTGGATTCACTGGAGTTAAGAATGAACGTTGTCATTCTCCCTGCCCACCCCCACTTTCCCGGCTGTTGATGTAATAAATGTAATTACAGTATTAAGAAATCCTTTCCAGCTGAAGGAACAAACCACAAAGACTGTGGTTTAAGTCTTTGTAATATTTTTCCTTTTAAAATTGAAGCCATCTATTCAGATTTGGGTGTGCTTTTTGCAGGTGTCCATTTTTAGATTTTCCCTGTTTTATACTTTCCCAGTTCACAGTCATGAATGAGTATTGGGGGAAAATGCACATTAAAATTGGACTTTACTTTCGTTTGATTTTAAAATTTGTTTTGAGTTGTATAACCTTAAAAGCCTCATGCATTCTTTTCACAGCTTCCAGCCTCAGGAACGTGGCAATGGAACATGTTTATTGCCAGTCTAGCAGCTAGAAAAAGCCAAACTCCTGTATGACACAAAGTAAATGATTGTAAAAAGAAAGAGAGAGAGGAAGAAAGGATGACAGGCAGGGGGAAAGATCAGTGGGTCTGACCACAGGGGTGGCACATTTTACTAAATTTACACAATTTACTAAATTTAGCATGATAGTTGTTACCCAGGAAGGTCTCACAGAGGGCCACATGTGGGGCCAAAGGTTCCCTGTCACATATGGTTGGTAGCCAGAAATAGCCATAGCAAGGCTGAAGGGAGCATCATTCATTTTTTCATTCAGTTAGGTTTTTGTTTTTTGTTTTTTGAGATAGGGTCTCCCTCTGTTGCTCAGGCTGGAGTGCAGTGATGTAATATTAGCTCACTGCAACTTCCACTTCCTCAGGCTCAAGCAATCCTCCTGCCTCAGCCTCCCAAATAGCTGGGACTATGGGCATGTGCCACCAAAGCCCAGCTGATTTTTGTATCTTTAGTAGAGATGGGGTTTTGCCATGTTTCCCAGGATGGTCTCAAACTTTAGGGGCTGAGATCAAAGCGATTGACCAGCCTCAGCCTCCCAAAGTGCTGGGATTACAGGCGTGAGCCACCATGCCCAGCTTCAGTTAATGTTTATTGAGTTCCCTCCCTGGGTTAAGCAATGATACTGTAGCTTTAGCAGTGATGGTTGGGGGCCAGGATCAGGTCCTGAGATGTGTGGCCATATTTTTCTGGCATGAGCGGCTTTCTCTGGCATTGGTTCTTTCCAAGTGGAAAAGTTTATTAGAATTTTTCACAGATGTGGTTCATTTCACACAGGATTTTGTCTTAGTTTTAGCAGCAGAGACAGTGAATCTCACTGGGTCTTGATCAGGAGAAGGAGTTGGCCGTTAAATGACCTCAGGAGTGGCTTCTGGCTTAGGCGCTGGAGATGCTGTATGGTTTGTTCAGGATCAACCAGTTCATGACAGATACTAGAGAGACTTAATAAATCTTGACCTTTCTTTACCAGTCCAAGTTGCTTGAGTTGTAAATGATCTAAAAATAGCACCCTGCAGACACTGCTTGTTCAGGGTGAACTCTCTTACCTCTGTTAGCCCTGATTCTAGAGAAGAGTGGAGAGAGGACCTTAGGTGGCCTCTTTGTCTTTGACTGTATATGTGGCACACTTTCTTCAGCTAATGGAGTGGCATACATTGTTGGCCATCTGCAAGAGCCTGATAAGTTGCGTTACAAATTGAGCGTGCAAACGATACTGATTAAGTGAAAAATGTTGAGGCCTGGGAACTGATTTTTGGCACTGACAAATTAAGGCAGATTAGACAGCCTTTCAGGACACTTTTGATAATGCTACTTGTATGTGAAAGAAGAAAGTTTCGGAAGAAACTTAGTGGAGTTTCTTACTAAGAGAACTCCTAGCAGAGTTTCTTACCGAGAGTACTCCTAGTAGAGTTTCTTACTGAGGGTACTCTTAGTACAGGTACTGGAACCTATTGTGAATGCCTGAGAGAAAGTGTTTGAGTCAGGAAAAATTCGATTGTCCCTAATTGATGAATGAGTCTCTTTTTAGTAAATGCTTCTTTTAATGGTTATGGTTAGTTAGGACTTAGAGACAAGTTACAGAGTAGCTTATTGTTATTGCCGTTGTTTTGTCATAAACTTTTGGAGATGAACTTCATTTAATGCCCTGGTCTGGTTTTGTTGGTGAACAGTTGAAACAAATCTATTATTGTTAACATCTGTGGTGAATGTTATGAAATTAATAATCTCTGCTTCCTCCTCCCAATTGCTGAAATTATTCTTACAGTTTCCATTTCATTGTGGTACCATAGAGTATGTAAGGGATGCTGGGACTAAGACTATTAGCATTATGGGAATACTTAAATATAATTTAATATGGGAAAAATCAGAGGAACGTGCAAACTCTAGGCTGCATTTCTCCCTTATAGGTAAATCCAGTCATATATCTCTGACAGAACTGTAAAAACACCAAGTTATTTGATCTTTCCTGACTGACTTATCTTGGAGTCATTTATATTTACAACATGCTGTGCGCCAAAGCATGAAAAGCAGAAGCATACAGTTTCGTTCTCATCTGAAGTCATAAAATATTTTCTATTTACATAGTAAACCTGGGATAGATTATAGCAGAAAACGCCTACAAATCTGAGATACTGAAAGTGGTAACCATTTTCAGAGATAAATAAGTAACCTATTAGCCTGATTAAATGTCTTTGCTACTTATATGATAAATAAGGCATAACTTTCCTTGTTTACTCCTTTAAATTTCCTCATAGATGTACTTACTTTCTTCTTATATGTTTAAGGTCTTAGCAGCATTTCTTCCCCTCCCCCAGCTTTTTATTATAAAAAATGTTAAACATGGAAAAATGGAAAGAATTTATATTGCATATCTGTGTATCTACTATCTAAATTTATTCATTAACGTGGTGCTGCATTTGGTTTCTGTCTCTTTTTTTTTTTTTTTTTTTGAGACAGAATCATCTCGCTCTGTGGCCTAGGAGTGAAGTGCAGTGGTGCCATCTTGGCTCAGAGCAACCTCCGGCTATACCTCCCAGATTCAAGCAATTCTCCTGTCTCAGCCTCCTGAGTAGCTGGGATTATAGGTGCCTGCCACCGTATCCAGCTAATTTTTAAAATATTTTTAGTAGCGATGGGGCTTTACCATGTTGGCCAGGCTGGTCTTGGACTCCTGATCTCAGGTGATCTGTCCACCTTGGCCTCCCAAGGGATTACAGTTGTGAGCCACCGTGCCCGGCCTGCATTTGTTTTCTTTATTTTTTTTTGTGTGTATATGTGTGTGTGAAGGTATGTGGATGTGTATATACATGTATGTATGTTTTTTGCTGAACAGTTTGAGGTTAATTGGGGTATGCAGATGTCATGATGCTTACCCTCTAAATTATTATTATTATTATTTTTTAAGGCAGGGTCTCACTCTGTCAACTAGACTGGAGGGCTGTGTTGAGATTATAGCTCACTGCAGCCTGGACTGTCTGGGCTCAACTGATCCTCCCACCCCAGCCTCCCAAGTAGCTGGAACTATAGGCACATGCCACTGTACCTGGCTAATTTTTATTTTATTTTATTATTTATTTATTGAGATGGAGTTTCACTCTTGTTGCTCAGGCTAGAGTGCAATGGCGCGATCTCGGCTCCCTGCAACCTCCACCTCCTGGGTTCAAGCAATTTTCCTGCCTCCACCTCCTGAGTAACTGGGACTACAGGCATGTGCCACCATGCCCAGCTAATTTTGTATTTTTCGTAGAGACAGGGTTTCTTCATGTAGGTCAGGCTGGTCTCGAATTCCCGACCTCAGGTGATCTGCCTGCCTCAGCCTCCCAAAGTGCTGGGATTACAGGTGTGAGCCACCATGCCCGGCCATTTATTTATTTATTTTTTTGTTTGTTTGTTTGATGGTGTTTCACTCTTGTTGTCCAGGCTGGAGTGCAATGGCACTATCTTGGCTCACCGCAATCTCTGCCTCCCAGGTTCAAGTGTTTCTCCCACCTCGGCCTCCTTAGTAGATAGGATTACAGGCCTGCGCCACTACGCCTGGCTAATTTTTGTATTTTTAATAGCGATGGGGTTTCTCCATGTTGGTCAGGCTGGTCTTGAACTCCTAACCTCAGGTGATTTGCCCGCCTTGGCCTCCCAAAGTGCTGGGATTACAAGCGTGAGCCATGATAACTGGCCTATTTTATAGAGACAAGTCTTACCATGTTTCCCAGGTTGGTCTCAAACTCCTAGACTCAAGTGATCCTCCTGCCTTAGCCTCCAAAATGTTCCAATTATAGGCATGAGCCATGGCCTAAGTTTTTGAACATCTATCTCCTAATAATAAGGTCATTCTCCTACATAAAGACAATAACATTTCAAAATATGAAAAATTAACAATAATTTTCTCATTATATCTGCTATCCAGTCCATATTTAAATGTATCCAGTTGTCTCCAGCATGTCTTTTATGGCCATTTATTTTTTTCCTAAATTCAGAAACAGTCAGGGTTCATGCATTGCAGTTCATGTTATGGTCCTGAAATCTCTTTTATGTTTAATCTAGCATCTAGAACAGTTCTCTCACTTTTTTTTTTTTTCAGATGGAGTTTTGCTCTTGTCACCCAGGCTAGAGTGCAATGGCACTATCTTGGCTCACTGCAACCTCCACCTCCCGGGTTTAAATGATTCTCCTGTCTCACCCTCCTGAGTAGCTGGGATTACAGACACCCACCACCATGCCCGGCTAATTTTTGGATTTTTAGTAGAGACAGGGATTTCACCACATTGGTCAGGCTGGTCTTGAACTCCTGACCTCAGGTGATCCACTGACCTCAGCCTCCCAAAGTGCTGGGATTACAGGCGTGAGCCACCATGCCCGGGGTTATTATCATGTTTTTTAAAAATTGACTTTTTAAAGAGACCACGCCACTTTCCTTGGAGGACATACCACATCGAGGCTGTGTCTGATTGTTTCCTGTTGATGCCATTCAGTTTCTCTCATTCATGATTTCCTATAAACTGGAAGTTCGGCCAGAAGTTTGGAGTTTATTAGTTCAATTAATCTTTTTTGGGGAAGATGAGGTGGAGGAGATTAAGAAAAAGTCAGTGTCATCTTTGCAGAATGATTTTCATTAAAACTCTGGCCTCTGTGATATTGAGAAAGTCACAATATTGGAAGGTGATACTTGTCAACTTCTGATTAGAGTCTCTTCCTTATTTTAAAAGACAAACTAAAAGTTGACTGGGTTTCCTCTCCTCCCCTTCAGCTCGTCTCTTGCTCTTCTTGTTTGCTCTTCCATGGCCATGAGTGTGTGCCACTAATAGGGCATTTTATTACAATGTGGCAATTTCCTTGTATAGGTTTACATATAGCCCACCATTCTGTGAGCTGCTGACAGCAGGAGGTGTTGCTTTTTCTGTGATTTCTTGACACCCAATATAATTCAGTGTCATCACAGGCTAATTTATTAACATTTAAAACTCTCCTTTTGGCCAGGCATGGTGGCTCACACCTGTAATCTCAGTAATTTGGAAGGCCAAGGCAGGAGGATCATCTGAGTCCAGGAGTTCAAGGTTGCAGTGAGCCATGATTGCAGCACTACACTCGAGCCTGGGTGACAGCAAGACCCTATCTCAAAAATAAAATAAAATAAAAAATAAATAAAAGTTTAATCTTAAATTTGATGGGAAAAGGAATTTTCTGGATCCACAACTGAATCATCTACGTTTGGCAGGCAGATGTTCTCTCAAATAGTGGATGGATTCACCTTCTCTCTCTTCCCAAGTTTAGCTACTTTTACTCCTTTCTAGTCTTCATATATTCTTAAGTGAAGTGAGAAGATATGTCTGTATATCAGTGACTGTCCTTTTATTTTATCTTTTGGATTTCTCTTTTAGGAGCTATGATGTGTCTTCTCTGAACTTAAGTTTTCATTGCTTATGGATTTTCTTTTTTTTCTTGTAAGTGCTCTGTGAGCTATACACTGATGGAAATATAGGGACTCTCCTTCACTTTCAAAGAGCTCAGAATATTGGTTAGACAAAGTCCGTTCCTGCCTGGACATTCAGATTGGCTCTATGGACTTAAAATTTTAAGCAAGTATACTTTTTTGTGTGCCCTGCAACTTGGCCTAAACTTTGCTATAAATGGCAAAGTTACTGAATTGCCTTGGCTCCATACCAAATGCTAGAAATAATTTTAGGATATAAAAACACATCTTTCATATGAAAGTATTTCTTTTAGGGTCTCTTGATAAGTGTATATGTGTGTTACTCATTTTCCTAATGAATTAGTTCCTTTCTTCAATTGTAAGGATAAGCCTTCATTAATATATAATTTGTTGGAATGAAAATGATTCCAGTAACATTATTAGGACTTCAATCTGACTCCCTTATGAAAAGGCATAATGAAATGGATACTTTAATCAAATTTGAAGAAAAAGGAAATATTATTCCAAATAACCACTTCATAAATAGGAAAGGCAATTTTCAGCATTTACTTTCTGTATTATTTATTCAATGAGAGCCTCAGGGTAACCCCCAGATTCCTGCAGGCAATTAAGACAAAAGTCATGATTTTGGAAAGCTCTCAGTCTAGCAAAACCAATTTAGATTAGAGTTCTTAGGCCAGGAAAGTGCCCCACAAAACCATCAGATCAAGCCCCTTGCCTTTAGGCAAATAAGATATTAACCCCTGTTGACAGACAAGAATATTTGAAACCAATAATGGTGTTTTGAACAAAAGAACAAGAATAGTGGCATGGAGCCTGGCTTTTCATCTTTTATTGCACTCTTCCTACTGTCATTATACTTTTGTTTTTCAGTTCAATTCATTGGATTCGAGAGGCGCTTATTTATCATGCAACCTAAGCATTATCCATGGAGTCATTCTTGAACTTTGCCATGGACTCGGGTGAAAAATGTTTCTGGTTTTCAAGGCTTCCCTAGTATCATATGGTATTGGAATAAAAGATAGAATATTGTTTTAAAACTGTCAGAATAGGCAGAACTTCTCAACCAGCAACACATTCTGCAGTTCGTCTTCATTTTGAACATAGCATTGCAACGCGCAGCCCCTACCCTCTTTCCACTGGAAGGAATGCATGTCACCTCATGGAGGCCCTCCATTAACAAGGAATAATGGTCTCCTGACTTTGGATGGATCCTTTTTGTTCAAAACAGGAGTATTCCTGAGTCAGAGTCAACCATAGCTTATAGGCAGCAATTTTCAGGAGACAACATCCCAAGTTAACTGCTTATGGCCCCCGAAAATGTAAAGCCTGTGCTAGTGCCCCAGTGAAATATGCCACGGTGGCATTCCCGTCCTTTTAGCCCCCGGATTTCTCCTTTTCAACCCATAAAAGGCAAGGGCAAGTAAGGGAACGGACAATTATATGAGCACTTAACTCTATCACACACATGGTGCTAAGTCCTTTACAGAAAACAGGTTTTCTCCACTGGTTCTCTATGGCCATTCGTAGAGAATGCTGGAGTCACTGATCTGGAAAAACCCATTTAATTCCTTGGTCTCAATTTCTTATCTGTAAAATGAGATTAAACTGGTAAAATATGTTAAGCACTTAACAAGAAAGTTTTAAATGGTACTTAGTGTTGCCCTCTTCATTTACATTTCTTCCAGCTCTGTCATTCTGAACCACTCATTTGATCGTGTCATACTCTTCCCAGTCTCTGTTCTTTGAACTGAAGAATGTTTGGTGATTCCTGACTCCTTATGGGCAAAACTCCTTGGCTTGTTGTGTGATCTGGCCCCATCTTACCTCTTTAGACTGATAGATCCCTTTATTCTAGCGTTGGTATTTAAAATCAATACGGACCATGATTTTGGGTTTATGTCTTCTGTAAGTTTGTGGGGTTTCTCTACTTAAAATTCCCTTGCCACCTGCCCTCCTGTGTCGCTTCCCCCTACAGCCTCCCCCTGTTTAAATCCCCTTGTCCCTTCAGGACACAGGTCCCAGCCTCTGCCCCAGTGTAGCGTTTCCTGCCTCTCTTTAAACTGGGAGTAGTATCCTCCTTTGGATCACTTAGTCCTGTATTTAATGCTCTTCTGAAACCCGATGGAAATTTAGGCTTTGAGTCATCAAAAAATATTAAGCAATGTTCAGTACTTCCATTATTCAATGCAAAAGTTCATCAGTGTATTTTCATTTTTCAACAAGACTTGAAATAAAAATGTTTTTCCTTAAGCAGTTTTTTTCTTTTTCTTTTTTTATTTCTTTCCCTTTTTTTTTTTTTTTTTGTCCATTTGAGATCTGAATCCTGAATTGATTAGACAAATTTGGTTTGTCTAGTTAGTGGTTAACTGGAACATACCATTCTTCAAACATTTCTAGGAATCCCAATACCTAGTAGCTGATTGGATCATGCTAGGGAATACAAAGGCAGTAATCAAAGAGCCTCCACAGAGAGTCACTGAATTTTAGAACCAGAAGAAATTAAAGTGAC
>CAUYLG010052655.1:0-177581 GCA_963573385.1 Cacajao melanocephalus | reverse complement strand
CAATGGTTGAACTAATTTACACTCCCACCAACAGTGTAAAAGTGTTCCTATTTCTCCACATCCTCTCCAGCATCTACTGTCTCCAGATTTTGTAATGATCGCCATTCTAACTGGCGTGAGATGGTAGAGTTTGTGTCCTTCGTAGGGACATGGATGAACCTGGAAACCATCATTCTCAGCAAACTGACACAAGAACACAAAATCAAACACTGCATGTTCTCACTCATAGGTGGGTGTTGAACAATAAGAACACATGGACACAGGGAGGAGAGCACTACACATCGGGGTCTGTTGGGGGGAAATAGGGGAGGGACAGCGGGAGGTGGGGAGTTGGGGAGGGATAGCATGGGGAGAAATGCCAGATGTAGGTGAAGGGGAGGAAAGCAGCAAATCACACTGCCACATGTGTACCTATGCAACAATCTTGCATGTTCTTCACATGTACCCCAAAACCTAAAATGCAAAAAAAAAAAAAAGAAAAAAAAAGATTTACATCTCAAATGGGCAAATAAAGACTGCAATGACAAGTTTTCTAAAGCAAATAAGCTATTTAAAATATGGGCGGCTCACACCTGTAATCCCAGCACTTTGGGAGGCCAAGGTGGGCTGATCACAAGGCCAGGAGATCAAAACCATTCTGGCTAACACCGAGAAACCCTGTCTCTGCTAAAAAAAAAAAAAGGACAAAAAATTAGCCGGGCGTGGTGGTGAGCGCCTGCAGTTCCAGCTACTCAGGAGGCTGAGGCAGGAGAATCGCTTGAACCCAGGAGGTGGAGGTTGCAGTGAGCCGAGATGGTGCTATTGCACTCCAGCCTGGGTGACAGATCAAGACTCTATCTCAAAAAAAAAAAAAAAAAAAAAAAAGAAAGAAAAAGAGAAAAAGAAAAAAAAAAAAAGAAAAGTGGCAGGGAGGCGGGGGTTGGGTGGGGTGGTCTAAAGTCAAGAAGCCTGTCTAAAATTTCCTTAAGCTGAGGGCATGGTTAAGGCCCTCTTGGTCAGTGCACTGTAAAAGTTGGCTCAATGAATAAATAAATGAAGGTTATTCTTTAGGGTAATAATTTTAAATGTGTTAGTTGTAAGGTAATTAAAGCAAATTTAAAATAATATTTCAAACACTTATTTAATGTCTCTCACCATTTGTTACTTCATTTTGTAAAAAATGCCACCCCCCCAAATATATTATATGGAGAATATGTATAAAGTTTAAACAAAATTAAAAACACTCCTTACAACTTTTTAACTAGAAAAATATTTTATAAACTATTTACTGTGGTACAGCACACAATGATATGTTAAAAGTCTTTTAAAAATTAAATTATACTTTCAGAAGCTATTGTATTTTCAACGTTTTGGCTTATTCTGAAGTCAAAAACATGTACCAGACACTGAAACATTATGCACAAACTTTCTCTGCAGTAGCTGGGCTATAAAATAGAAATAATAATGCTTGCTTTTCCTACCTTGATGGGTTGTTTATGAGGAGCAAATGGGAATGTGAAAACACTTTAGAATTGTAAAAATAACTGTAGGAATGCAAGGAAATATTAAAATGATTAATGAACATAGAAAGTCGATTATGAAAGTATTTTCATTTTCTTAACAATAATATCTGAAAATGTAATAAGATATGGAGATCCAGGCTATCTCCTAGAACAGAAAATAATATTTGGTAATTATTACTAAAAATAATTGGTAGATCTGAGTTAAATAATATGTTTAAATATCGTTTTGTTTTACATTAATAAATTTAAAATATTTTTAAATATGTTGATTATTAGCCTCCGAAAACATGATAATATATAGAAGAATAACCATCAGGGAGATAGAATCAAATGTTTATTAAGATCACAGACTTCATTTAGACTCAGGTAATCTTTGTTCAAATCCCAGATCTACTACATACCAGGTTTATAAACTTGAACAAATTACATGACCTCTGCAAGCCTCTCTGGTTTCTCATCTGTGAAACAGGAGATATCTAGCTCCCAGGGCTGCCGTAAGGCTTAAATGGAATGAAGTAGGAAAAACATTCAGCACAGCAATGGTTGAAAAATTCTCAAAAGCTTCAGAACACACACACACACACACACACGATTAGACATATCTATATATATATAGTTATAACATATATAACATCTAGTTATAATATATATCTAGTTATAATATACGTATAATATAGTTACAATACATATAGTTACATATATAATTACATATTAACTCTATAGTTATATATGTAACTATATCTATTGTATATTTTATATAGTAATAAAATATATATTATATATATATTGTGTGTGTGTATATATATATATATAAATCTGATCTGTGCAGATTAACTTTTGGTTACATTCATTGGAACTTCCTGTACTCTTGAAACAATTCTTTTTTTTAATTCAAGTGGCAATATTTTGCCTATAGTCTTTATTACCCAGTTATTTGGCATATAAATCTTTCTGTTTCAATGTTAGTGAAGAAACTTTAGCAAGCCATATATAATATACCATTAATTTTAAACTGCTTAGAATAAAGACATTTTATCAAACTACACTTGGAGCATGTATCGGAGGTACTATAGTACAGAAGCAATGACTCTGGATTGGGGTTTTTGAGCCCTCAGATTATGTCTTTGGAAAAGCTGCTTATCTTCCAGAATCCCAGTTTACTGATCTGTGACCATTTAGATAATGGAAACCACCTGAAAGGATTATTGTAAAGATCAAAGGAGATAATGCATTCTAAAACACTTTAGAAAAGTGAAGTACTTGTTTAAGCTGTCCTGCAGAATAAGGAAAAACTGCCACCCAAAATTTGCTTGGTTGTCAAGACTGATGATCACACACACACACACACACACACACACACACACACACGGTATAAATATGATAAGTAATGAGGATGTCACGGGGAGAACAAAGCTGCCTCCCAAGCAGGTTCGAAGTGGCTTAAGAGAGCAAGTAAAAGAGACTGGCTTGGGGTTTCTATGATGGGTAGGGGATGGTACTGGGGTGAGGCTTCTATGCAGGCACAGGTATGCATGCTTTGAACTTTACTCTGCACCAAAGGCAATGCCAGTGATTTCTTTGCAGCCTGTCTTGGCAGAGGAGAAGAGGGAATGGTGGGGCTCAAAAGCTCTTACAACCAAACATCAAAAATAAAGTAAATTTTACTACAGGACTAATAAAGGATTTTATTGTTAAACTGTCAATGCAAATGTGGTGGTGTTGCTTGCTACCCAAGAGTCACTTCCTTCCCTCTTCCTGTGGACAGAACTGGCTTCCCACTATGGAGGCTGAATACGTGACCCAGTCAATGGGTGCTGAGAGGAAGTGAGCAGGAAGGCCACTAGGAATGATTTTGCTCTCTAATGAAAGGAGATACATGGGAGCTTGATCCGTTCCCTTAACATCAGGATATTTTTGTAATTCAGATTTATAATTGAGTAAACGAATACATTGTAGGGTTGCTCAGGAACATTTCTGCATGAATACAAAATACCCATCTGTTCCAAAAAGTCACTGTGCCACTTTAGATAGAGAACAATAAGTGAAAGTAGTTATTATTTTTCTCTATGACAACTCATTTTAATATCATTGACTACCACTTGATCATCAAAGGTCTAATTGTTAGTAATAAAATACCTTGGTATATAAAAATCAAATGAATACCTTGCCCCCTGATAAATACAATTTGTAGAGTAGTTGCAAAATTTCAAATGGTAGAATCTTGGTTGAAGGATTTTGTTGGCAGTGATGAGTTTGGACATACTGATTTAAAGTGTGACTTTTTTTCTTGAAGACTAAGCATTTTAAAAGTGGGATTGTAGTAGGCGGAATGAAATGACTCCCCGAAGATGTTATGCCAAAGGCCCAGAACCTGTGAATATGTTCTGTTACATCACAAAAGGGACTTTGCAGTCAGTTAGAGAAAGAGAGGTTTAGGTGGGAAGTCTTGCATTATTCAGATGCTATCACGTATTTGTGTGCCTCATCCTCAAATCATAATCTTAACCTTGAAGCCAGGGAGAAATATAACTACACATAACTGGCTTAATGGTTATCCCCCCACTCATCAGTCTTATTGAGATAGTATCATGGAAATATAACTTTTGAATATTTGACAGTTTTCCAACCAAATGTTGTCACCTACAATCTCTAGAACTTATTGCAGCTGTTATAGCTTATTAATGATAGAGCAATTTAATCACCTATCTTTTCCATGATCTTTCAAATTTTCTATGTAAATTCAACAGCATGCATTCTCATGCACTTATTTTAATGTATTGAAGAGAATGCATTATTTCCCTTATCTGTTAAAGCCCAGGAAAGTAAAGAACTGTAGATCTTTCTTCACTGTAAATGTTCTAACATTAACTTTTAAAAATGTATTTTCTAGTATTAATTATTGGAAAGGTACAAGCAGTTAATTAAAAATGTAAGTTTTTTAAATTTAAAAATGCTTTTTCTACTTTAAAACTCTTTTCTTATTTTATTTTATTTTATTTTATTTTATTTTATTTTATTGTTTTGAGACAAGAGTTTTGTCCTGTCTCCCACACTGGAGTGCAGTAGAAAATTCTCTTTTTTACCCTGATGACTCTTCTTCTACCTTCCCTGCTTCTCCTAATTGTATTTTTCCTTTGAGACATTTTAGGGAGAAACGTTAAAAGCTGAAGTGCTGTTTTTTTCTGGCTAGTGGATGCAACTTCTAATGGGTATCCTTTGAAAATACATAAGGTAAATAAAAGTGACAATGCATGATCATATGTCCAAGGTTATATCTTTGATTTCTTGATCCAATCATTTAAGGATCCCTCAATCCAGAGACTATAAGGAAACAGAAGCTAAGAAATTAAATTTTTTCGTTTTTCTTATTCCTCTTTTTTAAATTACATGCCAAAATTTATTCAATAAATGTTTAAAAAACTGTATGTTTCTTTTCAAATAAATAAGTTACTTAAAAAAATGAGGTTGCCTTAGTTTATTTTTCGAGGAATGGTATCTGTCTCAGAGTCCATTTCTAGGTATATATAGATCATTTTATAGTTATATAGCCAGCCATCAATAACTGGAACATGATCAGATTAAACTTGGTTCTTAGATACAACTCTTGCTGGTAAATTGTAATTCTGAAACCATAACTATTGATTACTGTGTCTGTCTTAGAATACCTTGAAATCTGACATATCTTGTTTCATCATTTTGGGTTACTGATTCTTGCCTTATAGTCTTTGTCATTAACAATGAGATGAAGAAATCAGTAACTGGTGTTCCCTACAGAGACCATTAATCTTATGAACTTAGTCCCCCCTGATGTATTTTGAGAGAATTTGTGCCAAAATTACAAAACTGGGAAGTCTACATGATGTCAAAATTTATTTACAATGGAAAACTTTCTGATATTTGATTATTAATTGATTACTCTGCATTCTTTTTAAACTTTTAACTCCTTTAATGTTAATTGCCATGTCTCCTATGTATGAAGCAAAGGGTCAGCATTATGTTATCTGTAAACTTAAAGATGCTATATACTCTAATAAGCTGTATTTTCTAGTTCTTACCATCTAGGAAGTTTTTAACATTTTGGTTACATTGTGTACCATAAGAAAAATAACATTTTTATATAGTATATGGCAATAAGAGTGGTGGAAAATGTCTCCAGGTGTCTCATTTAATAATATATATATCTCTAAATTATACAGTTGGCATGAGATTATCATTTCATTACACAACATTTGGTTTAAGGGACTAGAGAAAATTTGGGTAAAAATATATTTTCTGTAACTTTGAAAAACATTATTATACACCCAGAAATAAAACTTGATTAACAGAAAAAAATATGTAATTTGGATAGGAGTGTTCTTACAATTTTAATCTAATAAATCAGTATAGTTAAGTTCCACTGTAGTACTTATTCACTTCTCTCTTAGAGGAGAGCTAGTTATTTTGCATTTCTATTTTGTCTATTAGAATATCAGTAACTGAAATGTATGTCATATATACTTAAGAGCAAAGAATAGATCTTCCATATGCTAATGTGGAATTAAATTGAATATTGTAGAAGAGAGGGAAACATTATTAAAAGTTGGAAAAAATAGACCAAAGTCAATTTGTGGTACTCACCTTTGATGCCTGAAGCTCAAATGAACATTTAAAAAAATTGGAAGTTGTCAGGCATATTACCAAGCACCTCACTTATTAGTAAGTCTCCTCTCTAGCAACTTCAACTATACAGAATCCAGATGTACTTGACATATGCTTTTGTGCCAAGCATCTTTTTGGGTAAATTACCCCTCCCTTATTCTTGGTCAATCAGGTTAATGTGAGGTAGATCCCACTTTGTAGATCTAGGAATGACAAAATCTTGTGCAAGGCCTATGCAATCATCGTACCTTCACGATACATTAATGATTTAGCAAAGTAAACTGAAATCCTACTCAAAGATTGTATAGTGCTATCAAAAAATAATATCCCATTTGTTCCTGGGGTTGTTTCCTGTGTGAAATCTTGTATGTTGAGCTACTGTGATCATCATTGTCATCTCATAAGAAAATTTAGCCCATAAAAATGCCAACAGAAGGAGAAAAGCAGAGCAGATCGATGGAAAAAATTATGACTTATCTGGAGATCACTTATTGAATTCCACAACCCATACAGCCAGTTGTACCCCTAGAA
This sequence comes from Cacajao melanocephalus, assembly GCA_963573385.1. NCBI lineage: Eukaryota > Metazoa > Chordata > Mammalia > Primates > Pitheciidae > Cacajao > Cacajao melanocephalus. The sequence goes on along the minus strand of CAUYLG010052655.1, from coordinate 170,910 downwards.
CTTTAGGTTTATTGAATATGCAAATAGATGAAAGATGACCAATAATATAAAGGGAAATGAGCTGTGCCTTTTAAGTAGCATTCCTAAAATATGAAATGCATTGAATAGAGATAGATTGAATGTCAATGAGAATTTTCCTCCCAAGGCAGCAATCTTGGCATTTTTATGTACTGTCAATTTTAGATAAAAAGTCTAGCCATGTGTTTTTCAAGGCTGATATTTGAGATCCCTAGAATTTCCAGACTATGTAAACCTTCATGTGCATGTGACTGGGTAGAATAGGAGTTAACATACAGAAGTTGGTCTCAGAGCTAGAGGCAATAACTGAGTAAAACCTTGGGTTATTTCCCTTTGTGCATAGAGTGATCGTATCTTTAATTGCAGTTGAAATCGTGTTATAATGAAACTGGAATTTTGAACTTGTACAGGAAATGTCCGTGTATTATAGTCAATACAATTGTGGAATATAGTGGATTCACTGACCAACCAGTGCATAACTTTGTGGATCCACCATTCCACCATCTTAATCCATGAACCCCAAAAGCTTGGCTCACCTTCCATGTTCAGGGAAAAGCACATGGCACAGGGCTATCTGATTACCATGAAAATTAGTTCAGGATGGGTACATACATCAATCAAACTAGGCCACCTCAAAACTGGATAGTTTTTGAAGTCCACCTCAAAACTGTTACAATAACTGTTAGGATTAAGAACAATGTCTTTTTTCCAGTTTTGTTACCTAAGATGTTAGTGACTACTTTTGCCAATAGGTGGAGAAAGCCTACTGGAAAATGAAGCTAAAAGAAGACATCAGAGCTAAGGAATGAAGAAAAAATGGTAAGTGAGAAAGAAGGAGAGAGAGAAAGAAGGGAGGAAGAGAGAGGAAGGAGAAAGGGCGGGAGGGATGGAAGAATGGAGGAGAAAGGAGGAAGGAAAGGAAGGGAAGGGAAAGGAAGGGAAGGGAAGGGAAGGGAAGGGAAGGGAAGGGAAAAGGAAGGAAAAAAGGAAGGGAAAAAGGAAGGGAAAGGAAGTGAAAGGAAGCAAGGGAAAGGAGGGAATTAAAGGACCATATTCTTGTATGTAGCCCTTATTGAAGAAAGATGTACTCCTGGTATTCTCAATAATATGAGACACTACATTTTTGTTTAGATCTAATAAAATTTGAGTTGTGTTGCTATTCCTATCAACCAAGAGAGTATTTAGGTTGTAGAGATCACATTTAAAGAGATAAACTATCAAGTAGATAAAAGAAATGTCAAAAGTTTCAACTTCTGAAGCTTATGTGTTTTATCCATAAAAAAAATTCCTTTGGTTTTAGCATACTACCAATATGATACTATAATTTCCTAAGCAATTCCAACAAATTTGATTTTTTTCGACTTTTCAGTTTTAAGTAGTTTTAAAAGAAAAACTTTAGATGCAATAAATTTAACAGAGTTTACTTGAATAAAGTAAAAAGTATGAATTGGGAAGCACTCAGAACCAGAAGATGTTCAGAAAGCCCCACTCAGCAATTCAAACAGAGTTTTTATAGGCTGAACATGGAAGTAAAGTAGGGAAATCACCTGACTGGCTATACCTAGGCATCTGTATCATTGGGGCATGGTGTGATGAGGCATTTGCCTGATTTGTACATGGTCTGATCAGTTGGCAGCCTGTGATTGGCTGAAGTTCATTTGCCTGGATTTGTTGAAACTCAGTTATTTGTTACCAAAAATATACTTCTAACTTAGGTTTTGGTTCGTTTATGTACTAAGTTAGGTTAAAATTTGTTATATAAGAATTTTGAGTGTGGAGATAGCCTGAGGCTGTCTTGTGCTTATTTAATTTAACAGTAGGTAAAATCCAACTAATTTGTTATAGAAAAATGTTATAGGCAGGCATGTTGATGACAGTAAGTGATAGCTGACCACATTAAAAAAGATACAATCTATGAAAAATTTTTACAAATAAAAAAACATTCATAGCTATATGAGGACAATTAAAACATGAATAAAGTTATTTAAATAATTTCTATCATAATGATGATGATGACTTCCATTTCTTGAGACAGGTACCGGCTTCATTTTATTGTTACCTCATTTAGTTCTCATAACCATCTATGAAGTAGGAATGATTATGCTCCCATTCTTCAGATTAAAAACTGAATCACAGAAGGATACTCTTAAGCACCACAAATTGTTGCTGAATTAGTTAGGGTAGATAGATAAATAGGCAAAGCTGTAAGAACAAGTATCTCAAGATATTTGTGGATTTAAATTTGTTTCTTACATACTAATAGCAGACCATACGTAGGTAGTAAGGTCTGCAGAATAGATCTCCTTCACATAATTATTTAGTGTCACAGGTTCTAAAGCTGGAGTCTCAGCTATTTAGAATACATGACTTTGAATAATCTAGTTAGAGAATTAGTCTTCACAGAGGAGTCTATAAAGGAAGGATTTATGGGCAAGATCTTGAGGTAGCCCATCTTATTTTCACCGATGTTTCATTGGATAGAACTTACTGTGAGAGAACCTGGTATGTGTTGTCTAGCTGTGTGCTCAAAATCACTTTTAGTGGTAGCTAGTGATATATGCTATATTTGCCATCCTTGTTTAATTTTAAATTTGTAGTTAATATAATGTTAACAAAATTGCAGAGAAAGGCATCTGAAAGAGAAAGAATGAAACAACCATACAATTTTTAAACTAGTATAACATTCTGGATGGAAATTGTCAAAAGTAAAGACAGAGTAAAACTGAAAATTCACAAAAGATAAATCATGGTTAAGTTGCTTCCATTTTTACTATTCAGGAGATCAAGTGAATTGTTAAATGAGCATAAAGTTTAGGATCAAAGAGACCTCGATTTGAATTAGTGTTCTAATACTAGCTATTTGATATTGGATAGTTGCTGTCTTCACTGGCTTAGGCTGCCATAACTAAACGCCATATATTGGGTACGTTAAAGATCAGACATGCATTTTCTCACAGTTCTGGAGTCTAGGAAGTCCAAGACCAACTTAATTGCCCCCAAGGTTTCTCTTCCTGGATCAAATACCTTCTTACTGTATCCTCGCATGGCAGAGAGAAATTTCTCATCTTATAACATCATCAGCTCTATTGGATTAGAGCCTCACACTTATTCCCTCATTTAAAATTTATCACCTCTGCAAAGACCATATCACCAAATATAGCTACACTGGACATTAAGGCTTAACACATAAATCTGGGGTGAGGGAGGGGACACAATTCAGTGCATAGCTGATGCCTACCTTTTCTGAGCTTCAAAGAAGCAGCTACTTTCTCTGAGTTTCTTGATTGGAAAATGAAGATAATATATATCCCTCATATAAAATTCTAATAAAGAGTGGTGTTCACATAATTAAAGAAATTGGCACTGAGCAGATAATCACTGTATATTCATTGCTGTTCTTAATATGATTGTGTTGAGAAAGCAATAGAGTAGCTAGTTCACCTTAATAGTATTTCACTATTTAAAATGCTCAGCTGTGACTATGCATTCCTTCTGAGGACACAGTTGACCCTGAGCCTGGGTTTTTAGGGGATGAAGGAATGGTGGAGAACAATTAGTTTTTCATGGGGAAAAAAAAACAGGTTGCAGTGGCTGGAAACCAGGTAGTTCAGGGATGTGTGTTGCCCTGTGAAACCACATAAACTTTAGGTAACAACCTTTTAAACTTCTACGGTGGCCCACATTATTTACTGTGTTTTTATATTTACTGGGTTAAAGTGGCTTCTAGAATTGATTTACAGACTCTCTGAACATAATTGTATGTATTGTTTATGGAAATACTTATTTATTTGCTCATCAAGATTTCAGCCAGAGTAAAGACTGTGTGAAAAAAGCAAATTAAAAAAAAATAATAAAATGAAACAAAATAAACCATCACCATCCCCTCTACAACAACAAAAATAGACTATACTATAAAATTCATTTCTTTTTCTTGAGGATTTAATTTTTTTTTTTGTTATTTTTTTCTGGCTTTGGTATCTGTACCTCTCAATTGTGAAAAATCAAATTCAGATGCTTTGAGGTACATATCTTTATAGTCATTTCATTTCCTTAATGCCAAATATCAAGTGGGCATTGGATGGATGTATGGAAGGTTAGATGGATAGGATGAATGGATGATTGGTTGGATGGATGGATAAACAGTCAATGTTTAATGCAGCCTATAACTCAGGATATTTGAAACTAGAAAATGCAAGCACAGTATGTGAATAATTGGTTGCTTTTAAAATAAGTGTTACAGTATATTTTCACCTTGATCTTCCAGGTACATTAAATTCCCTTGATTATGAAGTACTCTCTGTTACTCTCTAGTAGTTCTTATTTTCTAGTTGTTTACTTGGTATTTATTATTTATTTATTTAATTTAGCCTCAAACATTTTCCCTTACTCTTTTCTCTTTTATGACTCATTTATTTGTCACATCTCAGAGTATAGGGTGCTCCTTCTTGGAAACCCTCCTTCACTCTAAATTCAGGAGAAGCGGTCCTCTTTTTGGATCTGATAGGTCTGGGGAGCATCTCTGCTAAGCATATTTGCTTATTTGTTTCTTCTACCATGAAATTCAATAAAAGAAATCAGCAACCATAAGTAATAAAATTTTTTTCTTTATTTAGTATTTCTCAAAGAACATCAATGTCAGTTTTTAACTACAGTAATAATTCTTAACATTGTTTTTTATAGAGGATGTGCCCAAAACTTCTCTCCAAGCTTCATTTTTCCTTCCTAACCAGAAATACCTTTCCACATCCAGGCTGAAGAGCTCTTGACTCTTCTCCTGCTTTCTTATATGTATGATTTCCTTTTTTTTTCTCTTCTATAGATCTTCCAATGCAGGGTTACTCATAGAGTAATGTGCAGACTCTTGCTGATTCTAGAAACAGAGGTTACCACTAGCAGTGAGAAAGTACAGAAATTGAGAGGAAATATTTAAAAACTTTCATGAATAATTAATTGTCTTTCCTTGGTGAATATAAAAATGGGATTGACTTTTGCCTTTGTGGTTTTTAGAATTTTGTTTTTCTAGTATTTTATTTGTATTGTATTATAAAATATTCGTCTGTGACAAAGTCTGGGGAAAAGCTGGTTCTACACCACAGATAGTTTAAGAAGCACTGTGCTAGTTTCTTCTTGGGTTTGATATTCAAAATATTTAACCACCTTTGCAGTGTATACAACATCTAATCAGAATGAAGGCTGAACAATAACTAGTTTTTTGCCTTCTGAAGATCTGTTTCTCTGACTATTGGCTCAACCTTTCCTTCTTCTGAAGCTCTCTGTTTCCTGATTTCCCCAATCCTATAAAACTGTTTAGAAACAAAGCAAAGAGAAGGTTTGCACGGTGGGATAGGAGAAGAGTCCGTGAAATCAAAGGCAAAGTCTTCTTTCTCAGCCTGCTAAGTCTGGTGAGGATAGCAGGCAAGAAAACAGAAAGGGTCAGAAGCAGGAATTGGCAAGTACTTACAATTTAACACGTTTTCTCTTGTACCTATTACAAAATATAAATTTATTTTGGAGGAGAGGGACTAAAGACATAAAATACATTTATATATAAAATTAATCTCGTTACGGATTTAAAATTTTTTATAGAACTTAAGAATTTTTAAAATTCTTTAAGAATTTTTAAATTTCTTAATAATTTAATAAGTTTTAAATTTTTTAAATCAAGAATTTTCAAATTTTAAAATTAAACAGTTTTTAAGAGATCAAATCAGATATCCGATCAAGGGGAATGATGTTAAGACGTAAAATGCAGAAAGGTAAGAATAAAACCTATATTGAATAATCACTTTATTAGATACTTTTTATTATGCTGATTTATTTATATAGATTATAAATAAGTTCACACAAATCAAGGTGTACACTGGAATAAAACATATACTTCAGGTAACTTACATTTTCTGTATATATTTACTATTTGTCATTTGGTTGTATCTAATTTTATAATAAAAATTTCATGAGCACGCCAGCTATTGTACTTTTAATACAAACATACTATATATTATGTTTTAAAACAATTTCTTTAATGCTTTATTAAGTTGTTAAATTCTTAAATGTTAGTGTTTCTACATATAAAATGCTAGGACATAAACTTTCTTGTGAGATATTTATTTGTGAAGTTGTTGCATCCCATTTTGAAAATGACTTCAGATTGGCCTTTTTTTCTGTCTCTTTTGTTTTCTAAAGATATTTCATCGGGACCTACATAATTTGCTTCCTGAAAGCTTTTATTATACAGAAAATTGCATTATTTAGAGAGGCATAAAAGATAACATGGTTGGCCACTTTCAACTAATATCAGTAATATCTCTCTTCCATTAGCTCACATTATCTGTAGATTTCAAATGTTGAGTCTTTCCCATTGACTGTGATAAATTGAGCATTTTATAAGATAAGTGGGCTACATGAACCATTCTACACTCACATCTGCTTTCTATGTCTTTCTATTTCTGGGCAAACCCATTCATATCTACCTTCAAATACCATCACTATTCAGGTAGCTCCCAAATCACCTTAATCCCTACTCTCCTTAATGACAATCTGAATTTTCAAGTGCCTAATTAATCTTTATTGGCCTATACCTGCAATTCTTAAACACAATACATTCAAATTAAAATGAATTTTCTCAAAGCACTCTCATAGTCTTGATAAAATAATCTACTCTGTTTCTATGGTCATTATTTTTATTAATAGCCTGAAATACAAAAATCTATCTTTCTCCTTCTCCCACAAACCTCATTAGTCATCAAATCTTTATTCTACCTCAGAAAGTTTTTCTGTATCTTTTTATATCTTTGCCATTTACACTTCTATTCCTTTTGACCTGCACTTCCTGCTTTTAATTTCTTGCCATTCAGTTTCTCTTTCCAATCTGCCGTGAGGATTTTCTTCCCAAATCACAGGTGGGTTCATATTGACCTTTCTTCTTTTCAGACTCTTCTTGTTTTCTATTAATTGTAGAATAAATTCCAACTATTTCACATGAAATTCAAGACCTTTCAAGATGTGTGGTTTAATATAAACCTGAATCTTAGTGAATTCTGTATACTCCTTATATCTAGGATTTGCCATTTCACATGTCTCTATCTTTTGAAATATTTTTATTTCCAATCCTTTCCTTCATGTCATCATTCTCCTAAACTTTCAAGGCTTTCCTGAAATGCCTCCTTATTTCCTGTATTCAGGAGGCTTATTCTTATGAAATCCCAGGGAAATTGGTTTGGATCTTTACTCTGCTTTGGTTTTATTATAAATATAGTGTAGTTTTATCACAGATACATTTAATTTACTCAAATCTTCTATATGTGTGCTCACGCTTTCAATAGTACTGCTGAGTCTACCTCTACCTGCCATTCTTTTCAAAGAAAACGCGAGTTGAGAGTTGTGGATTCTTAAGATCCCCACACAGATTTCAGTTCCCATGGGCTTTTGATAGGCGCGTCCTGCTGAGTTATGGTCTGATGTGGTAATAATTTAGGAAGATGTAGCAATGTTTACATATTTTAGCAATGTCCGTAAATGCTAGGCCAACAATAAAAGAGCAATTTTTTATGGATCAATCCTTCTGTCACTGTACAGGACGAACTAAGAGGTGCAAATTCATTTCTAACATGATATTTTCCTAAGGAGAGTTTCAATTTTTTTTTTTTTTTTTTTTTTTTTTGAGATGGAGTTTCACTCTTTTTGCCCAGGCTGGAATGCAATAACGCAATCTCGGCTCACTGCAACTTCCACTTCCCAGGTTCAAATGATTCTGCTGCCCCAGCCTCCCAAGTAGCTGGGATTACAGGTGTGTAACATGATACCCTGCTAAATTTGTATTTTTAGTAGAGACAGGGTTTCACCATGTTAGCCAGGATGGTCCTGAACTCCTGACTTCAGGTGATTCACCCACCTCAGCCTCCCAAAGTGCTGGGATTACAGGAATTACAAGCATAAACCACCACGCCTGGCCTGAATTTTTAAATAAAAAGCAAAGCTACAAACTTTGAGGTTTGAGACTTTTAGTTTTAGGGTTGTGGACTTCCCAAGGGAATGTATATGTTATTTGTTTCCCTTATAGTGTATATCATAATTGTCTACTCATTATTTAACACATAATCTTTAATCTGAATTTATTTTGACTTTATCTTGTCAGCATGAGTCTAATAGAGACACCAAAGAGTCTCAAGTAATGTTAGGATTCTTTCATTCTTCTATCTTTATTGTATGATGAGTATTCTGTGTATCTTCTCCTTTAACATTTCATAATCAATTAAAACATTCTACAAGAAACCCTAACGACTGCTTTTGTGAAACACCAGAATGGGTAGCATCTTAACTTCTTGCTCCTGTAAATAAAAGTGCTAGATTGATGTGATTGAATTTGCATGAAATTCAAGGAGAAAGTTCATCTCAGCTCTTAAAAGAATCATAAAACGGTGCCAAGGGACTTACTAATGTGGTGAATTGGTCTCATGTGGATTGAAACTCACAAATTATAGGTAGCTGCATCTTTCAAGAATATTGTGTTTTTAGTTTGATAGAAGAAAAGAGTGATTTAATGTACTTACATAAATATATATACATATATATAAATATATATATAACATTATCACATCTCAGTAATAATAAACTTTATGATGATGTGACATTTAATACTTTTGCAGGAAAAGATGACACAGAGTCATCTGTAAGTTGTAATATTTCAATTTTACACTTTAGAGATTTCATCTTTTGAGGGAATTTCTTTTATAACCTGACTAATGTAAGGTTATGTTGTCTCTCATTACCAAGTTTGATCATCCTTTCAGCAGAGCAGGGCTAATGTCATCATCGTCATTAAGCTCTGGGAGAATTTCCTGCTGGTTTTTAGATAATCACAATATTTTTCATTTTATGAAAAGCATGAAGGGAATTCGTATTTCTCTGTTCTTATTTCTTTCATTGAGTGTTTTGGGTGGAGGCAAAAAGGAATGGTAAAATAAGTGTCTTGAATAAAAAAGCAATCATTCCTATATTTTTTGGAAGTCTTTCTTTCAGTAGGATTATGCTGTGTGTTTTTGTGGATGGGCTTTTGTCCAGAAATAAGGCTTTGAATTTAGGAATTAGGTTAGATGTTTATCTAAATTGTCATATTTCAACCAGATTTTAAAACCTTTTCATGAATTGTTAATTGCAGTAACTACCAGAAACTTAGCCTGAAACTGGAAGTTTATGGCTTTTAGCATTTGACCTGCTGTTGTATTATTTTCCACAATCCCCATTCCAATCATACTATTGAGAATACAGTTGACCCTTGAACAATGTAGGGGTTTAGGGCACCAAACCGTCGTGCAGTTGAAAATCTGCATATAACTTTTGTTTCCCCCAAAACTAACCATTGATAGCCTACTATTGACCAGAAGCTTTATTGAGAACACAAACACTCAATGAACATACATTTTTATGATATTTATATGTTATATACTTTATATAAAATATATATTATATATTTAAGTATTGTATACTCTGTTTTTATAGTAAAGTAAGCTAGAGAAAAGAAAATGTTATTAATAAAATCATAAGGAAGAGAAAATATATTTAGTATTCATTAAGTGGAAGTGGATCATCTAAATGTCTTCATCCTCCTCGTCTTCACGTTGAGTAGGGTGAGAAGGAGGAGGATAAAGAGGAGAATTGGTCTTGCTGTCTTAGGAGTGATAGAAGTGGAAGAAAATCTATATATAAAGGACCCATGCAGTTCAAACCCATGTTGTTTAAGGGTCAACTCTATATTATAGTTTTATTATTACTAAGATATTTTGGGTTGTTTTTGGTAGAATTTTTGTGTAATTGGAATGTGATAAATACTATGTGAAATTATTTTATGCATGCAAATTATATCTAACTAGGCTTGTATCAATGTCAAAGGAATCTTATTAGTATTTGGACTGCTGTAGAATGACAGTGCAGTCTGAATAATTCATTGACTGCTGAAAGGTCAGCTTGACTACTTCCACAAACATTTAGGAAGGCACATTATGTTTCAGTCACAAAGTGCTTAACCATAGCTTTGATTATTTATTTACACCACCATCATATGAGGTCAGTAAGAATTACCTTTCCTACTATGATTCTATGATTAAAGGAATAGAAGGACACGAAAATAGATGGAAACTGTGGTTAGCCAATTACACAAAGTTATAACCAAGGTCACAAACTGAGTAAAAATTTCAAATTATATGTCTAAGCCACTATGTGTCCTTTCATTCTTCAAGCAAGGGAGGCAGCTTACTTTTTCTATGTGGTATGTTTGCTATTTTTCATCTTGGGACAAAACAGCTCTTGATGCAGTGCCTTTAAGTTTCATCTCATCCAAACATTCAGCAAACATTTCATTAGTGCCTACTATGTGAACTGCATTATGAAGGATTGTGTACATGATGTCACAGTTTCTGCCCTCAAGGAACTTTGTATATATAATTCCTTCTAATATAAGACACACAGGAGGGAAAAACCCATAACCAAAAGATCAAAGGGCGTAAGTTGATTTCCCTTGTAGATATCTCTTAAATCGTTTTCTGCCTTCCCAAGTTCAGATGTAGATATGTGACCAAAGTGTGTAACTACCTGGACAGCAAAATGATTTAGTATACCCTTAGATTATTAATCTTCAAATATTGTTTTAGCATTTATTTACCCGGATAAGAAAGATATCATTTCTATTCATGAAGAACATATATTAATATGTATGTGTGTATGTATTTTAGGTTCTAAATAATTAACTTATAATATGTCAAGATGAATGAATCTTGGTTCACAGTTAGATGTGAGATTTAATGTTTTAAGATTTCAAATGTTCAGTTTAATTTCTGCCTTTGATCACTACCAGACTGATGAAAAATTGAGACTTTCAGGAGTTCCTGACTATCCCAGAGTTGAACCCTAGTGACAAGAGAGGAATGGAGCATGTTAGGTTCTCAGGTACTGATACAAACTGAGTATCAATTAAAAAATAGAAAAAAAGTGTCCACAGATATCTGAGATTCTAGTGTCTCACACTGTTCTCTCAGCCATATTCTCTTTAGTAGATTGTTGTATAGACAGGATTTCATTTGTCACCGAGGCTGGAGTGCAGTGGGGCAAACACAGCTCACTGTAGCCTCAACCTCCCAGGCTCAAGTGATCCTTCCACTTCAGCTTCCTGAGTAGTTGGGGCTACAGGTGTGTGCCACCAAACCTGGCTTACTTTTGCATTTTTTGTAGAAATGGGGCCTCGCCATGATTCCCAGGGTGGTTTTGAGCTCCTGAGCTCAGGACATGGCTGTTTATTCAAGACAGTAGCTGCAAAGCTTTGGACGTTGTGTGGATTGAGTAGGATCCAGCCTCATTCTCCCATCAGATCCTAAGCCCTCCCAGCATGGGACCTCTCTTGCTACTCTTCTTCCTGCAGCCTAGCCACAGGAAAATAGAATTACTCAGAATTCCAGTTGTCTGATGTGAGTAGAGAAACTATAATGGACTCAGACTAGACCCTCTAAATGCCTGAGAGGGTCCCTAAATGCCTTAGCTTCCACTTCATTGGTGATGTCCCCGCTCCTACCCAACATACCATTCATATGCAATGTTCTTCTACTCTACAGGCACCTCCAAGAGAAGGGGTTCTTGCATCTTCCTAATTGCTGGATTCTGCCCTAGAATGTCCACTCTCTGAGGCCAGGCAGCTTCCTATAAGACCTTCCTATGGAGGCTTTCTTTTTCAGCACAGCATCTTTGCCCGTGCTGCAGGCACATCTGCATTGTTAGCACAAGGCAAGTTTTATTACAATGCAACTGGCAAATCTAGCTTCTTTCAGGAAAGTTTCCTCATCTCCTGTGCATAAATTTTATTCTACAAATTCAAGTTTTCAACAAATAGAGTTATTTTGTTCTCTATTACCCAAGCTAAATTTTTTGGCCCTTGGCTGGCAGAAAACTTAATATTGGTCTTTCCTGAAGATTTAACCACATGAATTGTCAGGAGTTCAGGGCCACCAAGGAATTAATAGGGAACCCAATTATCAGGTAACAAAGAGATGGCAACGATGGGATGTCTGTCTAAGTAACTCCTTCACGTATATCCATGCCATTCTACAGGCCCAAAAACCTTTTGCAAAATTGCCTATAATTCAGTATGCCTGAAGGCACTGCTCAAGATTTTTCATTGAGTTTTACCAATTCCCTGAGGAAATATCCACTGTACTCATAATTCACAAACTTAGAATCCACAAATCTCTGTGTGTGTGTGTGTGTGTGTGTGCACACGTGTGTATGTATTGCTTCTTCCTCTTTCCAATTTCTAGAATTAACACTTTCTATGCTAAAAATCCTTTTCCTTGGCAAAACAACAAAAGCAAAAAAAAAAAAAAAAACACTGAAAAATAACCACAAAGGACAAAAAAGAAATTGCCATGAATTAAATCTCTTATTTCACTCAACTAACTTGTTTTTGATCAAATATACGAGTAACTGAAATAGAATGACTGTTGACTTCCTTTTTTTTTTCCTGTTTCATTGCTAGTAGGTTTTCTTACATTTAAAAAACAAATAGCTTTTGGTTTTTCTGTAACATTTTTGTTGCACTTGCCTTAAATCTCAGAATTTCTTTGAGAGAAGTATCAAAGGGCTTAAATTATATAACAAAATAAGACTTTCAATCTGTGCTGCATACTCTGTGATTTTATTGTTTAAACTGACTGCAATTTCTGACTTAAGATTTCAGGGCTGTTTTGGCCTGTAGTGGCATTCCCCACTTTGAACATCTCAACTAAACAAACAAACAAATGCACAATGACCAGAGATAAGAGTCTTTGAAAATTGTTTCTCTTTAATTCAGTGGGAGCATAATCAGTGTGCGTTTTGCCATTTTGTTAATTATGTTAAAAAATCTTTTTAAGAAACTCAATTTAGCTAGTATGACATTTTCAGTTCTGTTCAGTGATTATTGTAATGTCAGTATTTCAGGCATCTGCCTGACTGGCCAATTCTGTAATCTGACACTGATCTACCCTCATACCTTGCTTGTATCACTGTAATAGACATCTCATTAATCTCCTGCCTCTGGTCTTACCTTATTACAATCATTCAGCCATGGGGTAGTCAGAGGTGTGTGTCTAAAATGCAAATATAATTATGGTACCCCCTTATGTAAACTCCTTTAGTGACTTCTCAGAATCTATGACAGGAAACTGTAACAGCTACCTGCTTAGATTTTCCTGGAATGCCTTTAATAATGAAGAATACTAGGCCCTACTTCACAATTACTGATTGAAAATTTTTGGCAAAACTGGGAAATCTCTGCTGGGGTTTAGAAATTTGCATTTGCATTTGAACCAGAACCCTGCAAAATTCTTATGCCTGACAAAGATTCAGAATCATTGGAAGTAGTAATATAAAAGTCATTAAATATGATTATCCTGCTTATCCTTCTACTATTTTTATGGATTCTTTGCTTAAGTCATGCTTGATTACTCGTGTTTTCTCATTTCTTTTATGCCTTCTTGCTTTTCATATGCTATTCCTTCTATCTTAACTGCCCATTCTTATCTTTTTAACTGGCTAATTCCTACTTGTTCTATAAGAGGCAGTAGGAACAATCCTTCATCTGTGAAGTCTTCCCTGACTTCCCACTTCCCATAGAAACCATTCTCACCTCTTCAAATGTTCCTATCACACTTAATAAATACCATCATCACAGAGAGAAGGCTCCAGTTAAAACTAGTGGCCATCTGTGAGTATCGTGGCCAAAGACAGGGCATGAACTAGTACACTTGACTGTTACTGTGAGAGTAGTAATTGTGTTTTCTCGGTTTTCTATATCAGCATTCACATTCAATGGCTGTTGTATAGAAGGCATTCATTAATATTTTGAAATAATGTATTTTTTAAAATGTGTAATTGGAAATACGATAGAACTTTTTCTGTTTTCTAGGATTTAACAAGTCAGGTCAAGCCAAACCTGAACAAACTGTCACTAAATGCATTGTATTTTAAAGATAGCTACCAAAAATTGGTGCCATATTTCTTCTTCCGGGACTTACTTAAGTGCTGTTAGAATCAGGCCTCCTTTTACCATTTAGGCTCTCAACCTTAATTTCTACTCAATATATCTAAAGAGTGTGGGAAGGTAAAAGAGAAAAGGAGTGTCACCAGAGTCATGGCCTCGTGGAAAGTGAATGTGGTTGGTGAGAGGCTATCTCACCTTGAAGGTGAAAGGTTAGGTACTCTCCTGCCAAATCAAGCGATAGAGTGCTTTAAGAGAATCACTCAAATACCTGTGCTACAATAAGAAAGCCTGGAGTGCATTCTTTCATTTTGAATATACACATGAGCTATGGATTTTTGACTTTGTCCCTCTTTGCCTTTCTAAGCAAAGAGAAAGAAAATTGGAAAGAAGGGGCCGGGCAGAGTGGGGTGTATGTGAAGTTGGCATAATCACTGGCATGGTACAGATATGTGAATTTCCTCTGTGTCTAATGCACACCATGGAAAGTAACTACTCTTCAGCCATCCTTGTGGGGACCATGCAGGAGGGCGAATCATCAAGGAACATGGCTCTACATGAGGTAGACTCCTAAGCATAGAGGCCCAGAGGATCAGAGTGGAAGAGGATGAGCTTGAACTCCCACATCCAGGGCCTGTGCAGTGGAAAAGCCCTGCAGAGTGGGCATTGTAAATCCCTCTTAAGAGAGGAATACCTGGCAAGCAGAGGTCATCAGTCAATGTTGGCCAGAAAAGCAGCAGCAGCCACTGCCAAGCAAATTGTGACTATATACAGTTAAATACAAGGATGTTCATCATTTTTCTTTCCTCCCTTTTAATGTTCATTACTAAAGTAGCTGCTTCCTAGAGGAAGGAAGGAAAGGAAGAACTGAAAAAGAAGACCTATCCTTTTTCCCGTTAATCTTCTTAAAGCCACAGTTAGCAGCCAATAATGGGGCAGAGGAAAGCTTTAAATAGATGATCATGATAAATTTTATACTGAGTTGGATTAACTGTATTGTGTACAACGTTTAGACAGGTATAGAAACATCCTATGATGGTCATTAAAGGCTCTATCCCCCACTGTGGAATGGGAATTCAACCAAATATCTTGGAAAGCAGTGCTTAAAGAAAAATAAGTCATTTAATATTTTTATATCATCAAGTTGGACTGCCTTTAAAAAATTCATTTACTTGAATGAAAATAATGAACTCTAGAAGGCAACAGGAGTTCATCAGGGGCAAGTCACATCACAAAAATATCATTTCACTTTTTGAAAGTGTTTCTAGAGGTTTAGGAATACCCAAGACTAATCAAGACAAACAAAGAAGCACCAGGATAAGAATGAAGATAAAGAAACTTGTAGTTTGTACAAGCGTCAGTGGGAATAAAGTGTCAACCAGAGTACAGTGATGTTTATATTGAGTTTATAAAAGGGAGAAAAAAACAATTTTTCATCAGTTTTTTACTTGGTCTTCCACATTCAGGAAAGGCAATGTACTGATGTGGAGAGGATGAGAGTAGCACATCAAATATGAAACCAGCTTGGGGTTTGATGTCAAATGGGCTTTCACCCTTTAAGGCAGTGAGATTATCTCTGGACTTGTCTTAGCAACTGAGACTTTGTCTTAGCAACTGAGAAAAACAGTATTATCCATTTTAGATTACAGTGCAGATGAAGTGAAATTACATACATGCAGAGTGTGAAAACTGACACTATGTAAATTCTAATAAATATCTGTTTTTTTTTTTTCTTTCCAAGAGAAGCATATTGAAATGCTGGAGAAAATACTAGTTCTTCATATCTTTTTAATAGATAAAACCTCCTACAAAAATGTACAGCTCCTTTAACACCAGTTCAACCTCCATCAACCTACTTTTAAATTATAAACTCTTCTAGATGTTTTGATTCTGACCATGTGTAGTTTGAATGGAGACACCAGTGTTCTTGGCTCTGAAATCCAGAGCTCCATTCTGTGTTAATGAACCATGATGTGTGTGTGTTTGGTTACTAATCCTGACTCCATCCTCGAAAGTCAGATTAGTTCTTGGTGAAATGCCAAAAGTAGGATTCTGGATCAGCAAAGCCAAGAGCAAGCCGTTAGAAAGTGGTGACCACAAGAACTGATGACTTCTCACTCTCTAAGAAGAAGCCAGTCTTCATGTGCCACATCACTTCTGCTTCACTTTTGAATTGTTCTGTGGAACCACATTGTGACTTTAAGAACAGACCCTGGCCGGGTGCGGTGGCTTATGCCTGTAATCCCAGCACTTTGGGAGTCGGAGGTGGACAGATCATGAGGTCAAGAGATCGAGACCATCCTGGTCAACATGGTGAAACCCCATCTTTACTAAAGTAAAAAATTCCAAAAAAAAAAAAAAAAATTAGCTGGGTTCAGTGGCATGTGTCTGTAGTACCAGCTACTCAGGAGGCTGAGGCAGGAGAATTGCTTGAACCCGGGAGACAGAGGTTGCAGTGAGCCAAGATCACACCATGACTCTCCAGCCTGGGCAACGAAAGCAAAACTCTGTCTCAAAAATAATAATAATAATAAGAAGAATAGACTCTTTTGGAAAGAAGGCAACGGTAGACTGCATCATGAAAGTACAGTTTTAACACTGGAACGCACAAAATGGCAAACTCATCACACAGGATAGTTAGGCAGATTAAACAGCAGGCATGCTCTTCTCCTCTGGGCAGAAAATGACATGAAGCTTCACTCAGGCATTAAGGGAGAAGGTTTGCAATGTAAAAAATTGTTAGCCACCTGCTAGTTCAGTACAATAGCAGATGCACATGTTAAGTGTTCAAGAAGTCAAAATGAGCTTTTAAAGCTTTTGTGCAGTTATAATGTCACTTTTTGTCCTTTGGGAACATCAGGGCAAACAAGAAAATGTTGGGGTGCTTCATGGGCTTTTAGTATTTGTCTTGAGAAGAAATAATAATTTTATTTTTTCAATTAAATACAAAACGTAAATAAAGTCTAAAAATTAAATTCATTGACATTTATCTTTTATAATTAAGTTTCAAAGTTTAACTCCTTCCCCTAGTATAACATTTCAAGAATATTCAAATTCATTTGGTCAACTCTGACATTAATTATGCTTTTTGAAAAACAAAACTATCAGTCTTACCTAGAATGCAGCTGGATAGTATTCCTTGTAGTTTGTTGATGGCGTGGTACATTAAAAACATTTCCTGCAAAATTAAATTTCCAGCACATATTATGAGATACTCCCTGTGATTACATGTTGTGTCCTTCTCTGATTTGAATTTGCAGCCATGCTACAAATTATCATAATATTTGAGAAATAGATAATAAATATTTTTTCAGTCAATCCATGAATTCATGACATGTTTAAGGCATGTGATTCAGAAATAAAATACTATGAGTTGAAAATAGAGTTCATAAAATCATAAGTGGTTAGTGTTTAAAAAATGTTAAGACCATTTATTTTATCTACTTCATTTACAAAAAAAACCAGCTGGGCATGGTGGCTTACACCTGTAATCCCAGTGCTTTGGGAGGCTGAGGTGGGTGGATCACTTGAGATCAGGAGTTCGAGACCAGCCTGGACAACATAGTGAAACCCCATCTCTACTAAAAATACAAAAATTAGCTGGGCATGGTGGTAGGCACCTGTAATCCCAGCTACTCAGTAGCCTGAGGCAGGAGAATCGCTTGAACTCAGGAGGTGGAGGTTACAATGAGCTGAGATTGGGCCACTGCACTCTAGCCTGGTTGACAGAGCGAGACTTGGTCTCAAAAGAATAAAATAAAATATAAGAAACTGAGGACCAAAAAGGTGAAATGACTTGCATAACATTATTGGCTAATCCAAACAAAACTAATTTTAAAATTTCAGTATATAAATTTTTGTTAAACACATATTCATCATATAGTAATTCAATCCCTATTTAAAGAAACTAACATTGTTTTCTTTTTGCATATTCAGTTTATTTGTGGATAATACAAATTTCTCCTGATTTCCATTGATGATTTGTATTATAGTCATAGCACAGTGGTTGGAGTGATACATTATAACAGTTTCTTTGGTATTTTCACTAAGATAGTACTTTATAATAAATACACCTCTATATTAATGGGTAACGTGAATTATAAGATATATTTAACATTAATGAAATAGACCCTCTGCCTTATACAATGTTGAAGCAGGATTCTCACCCATGGGTTCCCTGATATTTCCCAGCCTCCTTTGCAGTGAGATGGAACTATATGCCTGACATTAGACAAAGAATTGGGAAGAAAAGTAATATATATCTCATTCAAGCTAAAGCAGTTGAAAGGTACAGTACTTCCTCCATATGTTTTTATCGTATGCTGACCCTAGACTCCATGTGCTGAGAATGTATTATCACAGGATAGTTGCTTGGCTTCCTCAATTATCACCAAGAGGACAAATTCCTCCTCTATCTTCTAACAAACTTTGAGCAAAAAAAAAAAAAAAGCAGAACAAAAAAATATCTTATGTTATCTGAAACCACTGAAATTTCAGGGTTTGTCTGCTGGGCAACTGAAACTGCCTAATATCAGTAATGCAAGTTATTTTGTATATGCAAGTCTATGCTAATCTGCTTATTTCAGTTTTTTTTACATAATTTTACATATATTTGCATCTTTAAATATTTATTATTAGTAGGGTGTGTTACTAACTCACTTCTAGGGGTAGGGAGGATTTTGAGAAATACTTCACTTGGTAGTGAGCACTTGATTTTCAGCCAAGACAATAAAGCTCAATTGGTATGTTTAGTCCACATGCTAGACTGAAAGGTAAAGTTATTTCATGAGCATGGCTGGCCTGGGGTGAGCAAGCATAAACTCTGGTACTATGTGGTACTGGAGGTTTTCTACAACACTCCAGATATAGCAGGTTAAAACTTGAATAATATATATATATATATATATTTTTACTTTTATGATTCTAGATATTCACAGTACACAATAGAAATAAAATTCTCAAAAAGGTTGGCAAGTAAAAGTTGTTTTCCAAATTATTTTCAGGGAGATTGGCATATCACTTCCATCAAAGCTCAAAGTACAGGACACAAAATCTTATCTTCTGACACATTCACAGGGGTTTGGATAAGACTGAAGAAAGCCACTGGGCTTATGAATTATTTACAGAATAATGTATGTACCATGCTAATATCATCGATGGGACCCACATAAATGGAATTTAAATTTGGACCCAGACATTTGACAGCTCTGTGATGTTGGGATCATCATTTAACTACTTCAGATCTCAATTTTCTCATTCATGAAAATGGGAATAACAGTACTTCACGAATAATTTTTGTGGATTAAATGATAATGTCCAGAGGAAGTATACAGAATTAGTGATTGATAGCTCTGTTTCTCCTTTATTGTTGTATTTTTTTTTAATTTTTTTACTGTTCAAATGAGGATACTTACTAACTCACAGAGTTGTTGTAATGGGAAAAATGAAATGATACACATAGAAGCAAATTGTAAACTGTCCATTATGACTCAAATATAGAATTTTATATTATATTTTAAAATAACTTGTCTTTTGCAATGTAAAGATTACAGGATAATTCTGAAAATATTTCAAAATTCCAGCTTTCAATACTGTAGAACAGGCGTTGGCAAGTACAAACCACAGACCTCTGTTTTTTAAATAAAGATTTACTGGAACAGAGCCATGTCCATACATTTATGTATTGTATATGGTTGCTTTCACACTGGTGTGGAACAGGTGAGCAGTGGTAAGAGAACCTGATGGCCCTCAAGGCCTATCATATGTATATTCTGACCCTCTGCAGAAAAGGTTTGCTGACCCTGCTCTAAACTCTGAGAAATATACCTGTTACATGTTGTGATTTCATTTTTTTTATACTTCAAATAAAGTTTCTTTAAATTTGGTTTATGTTTCAAGCCTCTAACGTATTCTTGATCTTAAAACCAGGTCAGAATTGTATCTATTCAATTCTTCTCTCTTTTCTTTTTTATTAATCTGGCTATAAGTTGTTGATCTTTTCAAAAAAAAAAAACAGCTTCTGGATTTATTGATTTATTGAAGCTTTTTTTGGTGTCTCATTTCTTTCAGTTCTGCTCTGATATTAGATATTTCTTGTCTTTTGCTAGCTTTTGAATTTGTTAGATCTTGCTTCTCCAGTTTTTAATTGTGATGACAGAGTGTCAATCTTAAATCTTTCCTCATTTCTCTTGTGGGCATTTAATATACTATAAATTTCCCTCTAGACACTGCTCTAAATGTTTCACAGAGATTGAGAATATCACCAATGATTCCATAGAAATACAAACTACCGTCAGAGAATACTACAAACACCTCTATGCACATAAACCAGTAAATCTAGAAGGAATGGACAAATTCCTGGATACTTGCACCATCCCAAGACTAACCAGGAAGAAGTTGAATCCCTGAATAGACCAATAACAAGGTCTGAAGTTGAGGCAGCAATTAATAGCTTACCAACCAAAAAAAGTCCAGGTCCAGCTGTGATCACAGCTGAATTCTACTAGATGTACAAAGAGGAGCTGGTACCACTCCTTCTGAAACTATTCCAAACAATACAAAAAGAGGGAATTCTCCCTAACTCATTTCATGAGATCAACTTCATCCTGATACCAAAAGCCAGCAGAGACACAATCAAAAAAGAAAATTGCAGGCCAGTATTCATGATGAACATCGATGCAAAAATCTTAAATAAAATACTGGCAAACCAAATGCAACAGCACATCAAAAAGCGTATTCATCAAGATCAAGTAGGCTTCATCCTGGGGATTCAAGGGTGGTTCAACGTACACAAATCTGTAAACATAATTCTTCACTTAAACAGAACCAAAGACTAAAACCATATCTCAATAGATGCAGAGAAGATCTTTGACAAAATTCAACAGCCTTTTATGCTAAAAACTCTCAATATACTATGTATCAATGGAACGTATCTCAAAATAATAAAAGGTATCTATGACAAATCCACAGCCAATATCATACTGAATGGGCAAAAACTGGAAGGATTCCCTTTGAAAACTGGCACTAGACAAGGATGCCCTCTCTAACCATTCCTGTTCAACATAGTATTCAAAGTTCTAGTCAGAGCAATCAAGGAAGAAAAAGAAATAAAATGTGATTTAATTAGGAAAAGAAGAAGTCAAATTGTCTCTATTTGCAGATAACATGATTATATATTAAGAAGATTCCATCATCTCAGCTCAAAATCTCCTTAAGCTGAAAAGCTTAACTTCAGCAAAGTCTCAGGATACAAAATCGATGTGGAAAAATCACAAGCATTTCTATACACCAATTACAGACTACAGAGAGCCAAATCATAAGTGAACTTCCATTCACAATTGCTACAAAGAGAATAAAATACCTAGGAATACAACTAACAAAGATGTGAAGGACCTCTTCAAGGAGAACTACAAACCATTGATCAAGGAAATAAGAGAGGACACAAACAGATGGTGAAATATTCCATTCTCATGGTTAGGAAGAATCAATATCATGAAAATGGCCATACTGCCCAAAGTAATTTATAGATTCAATTTTATCCCCATCAATCTACCATTGACCTTCTTCACAGAACTGGAGAAAACCACCTTAAACTTATTATGACCAAAACAGAGCCCATATAGCCAAGACAATCCTAAGTAAAAAGAACAAAGCTGGAGGCATCATGCTACCTACTTCAAACTATACTACAAGGCTACAGTAATCAAAACAGCATGGTACTGGACCCAAAACAGAGATATAGACCAATGGAACAGAACAGAGGCCTCAGAAGTAATGCCACACATCTACACCAATCTGATTTTTGACAAACCTGACAAAAAGAAGCAATGGAGAAAGGATTCCCTGTTTAATAAATGATGTTGGGAAAACTGTCTAGCCACATGCAGCAAGCAGAAACTGGACCCCTTCATTACACCTTATACAAAAATTAACTCCAGATGGATTAAAGATTTAAACATAAGACCTAACACCATAAAAGCCCTAGAAGAACACCTAGGCAATACCATTCAGGAAAAAGTCATAAGCAAGGACTTCATGACTAAAACACCAAAAGCAATGGCAACAAAAGCCAAAATAGACAAATGGGATCTAATTAAACTCCAGAGCTTCTGTACAGCAAAAGAATCAATCATTAGAGTGAACCAGCAACCAACAGACTGGGAAAACATTTTTGCAATCTACCCATCTGACAAAGGGCTAATATCCAGAATCTACACAGAACTAAAACAAGTTTACAAGAACAAAACAAACAACCCTGTCAAAAAGTGGGCAAAGTATATGAACAGACACTTTTCAAAAGATGACATTTATGCAGCTAACAAACATGAAAAAATGCTCATCATCACTGGTCATTAGAGAAATGCAAATCAAAACCACATTGAGATACCATCTCATGCCAGTTAGAATGGCGATCATTAAAATCTGGACACTGGAGAGGATGTGGAGAAATAGGAACACTTTTACACTATTGGTGGGAGTGTAAATGAGTTCAACCATTGTGGAAGACAGTGTGGTGATTCCTCAAGGATCTAGAAATAGAAATTCCAATTGACCCAGCAATCCCATTGCTAGGTATATACCCAAAGAATTACAAATCATTCTACTATAAAGACACATGCACATGTATGTTCATTGCAGCACTATTTACAATAGCAAGACCTGGAACCAACCCAAATGCCCATCAATGATAGACTGGATAAAGAGAATGTGGCACATATACACCATGAAATGCTATGCGGCCATAAAAAAGGATGAGTTTATGTCCGGTTGAATCTGGAAACCATCATTCTCAGCAAACTGATGCAAGAACAGAAAACCAAACACCACATGCTCTCACTCATAGGTGTGTGTTGAACAATGAGAACATACGGACACAGGGAGGGGAACATCACACATTGGGCCTGCCAGGGTATGGGGGCTAGAGGGAAGATAGCATTGGGAGAAATACCTAATGTAACTGTCTGGTTAATGGGTGCAGCAAACCACTATGGCATGTGTATACATATGTAACAATCCTGCAAGATCTGCACATGTACCCCAGAAATTAAATAATAATAATAATTTTTAAAAAGGTCAGAATTAGAAAAAGGATTTCAACAATAAAATGACAAGTATTTTAATAATGCATTAACAATCTATCAGATGTGATATAATTTTGTAATATTAGAAAAATGAATAAATTGTTTGATCACCTACTTTTTATTGTTTCATGAATGCTTAATTAATCTATGCTAGGAAGTATTCTAGAGTCTGGGTATACAACTGTATCTTTATACAGCTTACATTCTCCTTGAGTAGGTAGTCAATAAGTAGTCACATAAATAAATTAGATAGTATTAAAATAATCTGTGTTTTGTTGTTGTTGCTGCTATCTTTTTCTTTTCTTTTCTTTTTTTTTTTTTTAAATTTTTGAGACAGGTTCTCACTCAGTCTCCCAGGATGGAGTGTATGACTGTAATCATGGCTCACTGCATCCTCAAACCCCTGAGCTCAGGTAATCCTCCCACCTGAGCCTTCAAAGTGCTGGGACCACAAGCACATGCCATCATGCCTAGCTAATTTCTATTACTATTATTATTTGTAGAAATGGGGGTTTCTCTATGTTGCTAAGGCCTGTTTTGAACTCCTGGGCTCTAGCAATCTTCCCAAAAGTGCTAGGATTACAGGGATGAGCCAAAACACCCACAGGTTGAAATCTAAATTTTGAAGAATATAGCAAATTAAAAGCATAGTGGCTTCTGAAGAGTAGGCAGAGTCCCGTTAAATTTTTTTGCCAACATTATCAAATTACTACCATTTGCCAGCTAATATTCTGTGCGGTTCACAACTATTAACTCACTGGATGCTATCGACAACCCTATGAGGAAGATACAATTAATCCCATTTTACAGATGAGGAAACTGAATCAAAGAATGGGTCAGTAACCGGCTAAAGTCACTGGCTCCTCTCGTGGTAGAAGCCAGGATTTGAATTCAGACTTCAAGCTATTTGTCACTTTGCTGAGTGACCAGGAAGACTTTGCTAAGCCTTCTCACTGAATGATAAGATGGATCAAGCTATATAAATCCCTTGTGAAGGAGAGTTCAAGGCAGAAGGATTAGCAAGCATACAGACTCAGGGGCTGACATGTGCTTAGGCCATCTGACAGCTAAAAAGATAGTGTGGCTACAACAGCAAATAAGGGGGAAAATATAAGGAAATAATATCAGACTACACCTTGGCATATACGACATGGAAAGAAACCTAGATTTTATTCTAAGACTGATGGCTTTAAATCAGGGAATAATTTGATACAATTTATATTGTAGAAAATAGCTCTCCAAATGCTTCTGGGAAACTACTGGAGGAAAAGAATGGAGGTAAGATGTAGAAGAAAGTGTCAATTGCCTACCCAATATATATTTTCCTCAACTCTCTTTTTCTACCAACATAACTCAGTTTTTTTCAAGCTACACTGCAGTAGGTAAAAGTGATATTTCTCAACTCCCATGCAGCTCGGAATGGTTATGCGACTGTCAATAAGGCATAAGCTGAAGTCTCTGGGTGGAACTTTGGATAAAAGCTCTATACATGCAGTGGACTCAGCAGGCAGCCATTCTTCCTTATCCTGCCACTCCTTTTGTAGACATGGGGGTAGAGGATGAAAACACAAGGATGAAATTGAAACTATAAAGATATTTGAAGGGTGAAAGCCGTAATCTATGGATGTCTGAGAAATAAATGGGCCAGGAACTGCAAACTATTGTACAAGACCTGGATCACTACGTTCCAATTTCTAGTTTCATGAGAGAAAAATCAGCTTCTATTTTATTTAAGCCACATTTATTTGAATTATTTTCCAATATGCAACTAAACTCATACTTTAAATTGGAAATAGAAGCAAGTCAGAAGGTTATCAAAGTAGTCCAAGCAAAAGAAGATGGTGGCTTGGGCATAGTGCTATCTATGGAGATGATCAGTCAATATAATACTGGCTTGAAGAACACAGTTCATAAGTATTTCCTTGAAAGAAAATGAATAAATAAGTAAATGAATAAATTGAATACTTTCACTTACTACGCTGATATTAAGGTAGTTAAAAGACTAAAACTAAAATTCACCATGATTGTATTTATGTTAAAATATGTATACAAAATAAGGTACGTAAAATACAAAAGGGAAACCAGTTTTGTCAATTTTGTATTTGTGTTTTTCTAGTTAAAACTTTAAAATGACTAAAGAATAAATTTCACTTTTTGAAGTGTCATTAAGTCATAGGTTCATTTGGAAGAGAAAGCAAACCTAATCCTTCAGGTATAGGAAGCTTCCCAGGGACAGATCAACATTTAAATCCTATCTGATGAATAAAACTCTATTCTTTTTTTGAATTTGAAAAAGGCAAATTCCTTAATCTTTTCCTTCCAAATCCTTGCTGCTTTAAATATGCCACATTTGCTAGATTGAAACTTTTCGTGGGTACATTAAGGACATTTTAATCCCCCTTTTTGTGAGATCAATGTAATCTTCCTCCATGCCTGCTTTATACATTAGGGGATTCTAAGAACCAAGCAAAATTCAATAACAGTGGTGGCTGATGTGCTGGATAATTTAAAGATGCAGCCACCTGACAGCTGATTCTTCAGTGACGCCACTTCTACTGACAGAGGTAAAAGAAAATGCTGAAGTTGTCAGTCTGCTTCTATTTTTTATGAGCAAATTTTTTACTTTTTGGAGCTATGGGATGGAGGTGCATTGCAGGAATGAACTTCATGTGCCAATCTGCAAAGCAATCCTTGCTCTCTCTTGTGATGGGAATAACACTTGTGTAGCATTTTTCACCTGAGTATGGCAGAGTGCCTCATTAAAATGGATTTATTAAACCTCCAGGGCCCTCTGTAGAAGAGGAATGGTCAGCTGCTGTTTCATCAAATGGGAAAACTGGGCAAAAATGGAGTTCCAGTGACTAGAGTACCAAAAATTGGCAAACTTTATATGCTTTTTGCCCTGGTTTTATAGCTGGGGTCAACTCAGTCATGGGGCATCCGATATTTTAAGCACCAATACGTGTGCAAAAAAGGGAAAATGCTGTACATAAGATTTCTCAATGTCAGTGCTATTGATATTTTGGGCCAGATAGTTCTTTATGATGGGGTAGCAATGGAGGCTATTCTGTGCATTATAGGGTATTTAACAGCATCCCTGGCTTCTATCCACTAGACACCAATAGTATCTCCTCCCTCCATTGTGATTACTATTAAATGTCTCTAGAGTTTGTCAAATATCTTGTGGAGGGAAACCTGCTTGTCCCCATTCCACTGAGAACTATTGTGCATTATGTACCCTGAAAAGAGGGCCTAAAAATACATTCTGTTTTTGGATTCTGGAATTGACACTTCATAGGAGTATCTAGCTTCATGTATAGAATTTCCAGAGGTAAGATGCAAATATATGAGTTAAAGAAATATTAGAATAAGGCAGTGAGAAGATTTGGGTTCTAAGAAAGCTATGAGTAGCAAGTTATACTAAAGACATCAGGACAAACAAGAATACTTCAGTTTGAGTGATCCATCCATTTATCCAAAGTGAAGGAAAGCTGGCAAAAGGCAGGTGAGGTCCCAGGGCCTCAACTGAGCAGACTGGGATACAGGGCAGAGTATCAGGAAAGAAACTGAGTTCTGACTGTTGGCTTAGAGTGAACACAGTAGGACAGAAGGTTTCCCCTGTCACTTCTAGACTGTGCGAGGTGAAAACTTCTGAGGCTGAATATACTCCACAGAAACTGCTTTCTGAAGCATGTCGTGCTGAAACTTCTAGGGAAAGTCATCAATAATTATTGAGAGGAGTAATGAGAGTAGAGGTGACTATGATGGGGGCTTAATTCCCTTAATATATCACTGATTCTTTGACAGACACTAATTTATCCCCAGAGCCTGCATTAAATCAATTCCTAAACCATAATTACTTGGAGAAGTACTAATTTTTATATATTCAAGAATTATTTGACAATTTTAAAAATAGCAACAGTTAGAAGAACTGCTGTCATTGATCTTGTCATCTAGTATTTGGAAGTCTCCCGTTTTGGGGCTGGAAATTCTTTTCACTCTCTGTGGTTGTGAGTCTTCCTTTATAAGTACTCAGATTATTTTTCCCATAGTAAAATATGTTCATACCAGCTTAGACTTTATATGAAGCATGGTAATTATTTCAATTTTCTCGTTAATTAATTGACCCATCTATTCATCCATTCATTTATTCTGCCAGTTAAACTGCAAACATATTTTGAGCATATGTTGATGTTAGGCACACACCTAAAGGTGGAAGATGCAAATGTAAATAATGTGGTCCCTGACCTCAAGTAGATCATAGAATCTTAAGGCTATGATAATTGTGATAAGATAAATGAATGCCACTTGCAAATAGTATACAAAGTCTTGACAAAGACGATACATTTCATGCAAAACTTGAAGAATTATTCTTATTTCACCAGAGAAAACCTACATTTCAGGACATAACGGTTAGAGCCAGTGGGGAATACAGATGTTTGGAAGAATGTCATTATCAGAGAATAGGAACATAGTTAAAATGAGCAGCGGGAGGGGAAAAGTGGGCAGGGGCCAGTTTGTTAATATCCTGCTTTGGCACATTAAGGGATGTAGGTTTTGACTTTTCAGCAGAGGAATTTTAAAGCAGTGAAGTGACTTGGGCAGGTTTGTATTCCAGAAAGAGCACTTCAAAGACATTGTGGAAGATTTATTAGACTTGAGAGAGATTAGTGGCAGTGAGACCAAGGGAGACTGATTAGCAGGCTATTGCAGTAGTCTATGCAACACATGATGCAGGCCTGAGCTGAAACAGAGACAGTGGGATAGAGAAAATAGAATTGATCTGAGATATGTTTAGGTGGTAGAAGCGAATGGATTTGGTAAGTGGTAGGTTACATGTAAAGATGTTGAAAACAGACCCATCGAGGGCTAGTGTCCACTGAGTCTGACATTAGGTCAACATGGTGTTCCGGAAACAATTTGTCATTGGCATTAACCTCAAGCCGTCGAGACTTGTTTACCATTATAAATCACTCACGAATTTCCTGGGTATTTTTATTCCTAGTCTGTTACAATTCTTTTTACAGTTTTTGTCTATTCATTCTTAACTTTGCCTCCAATTTCAGTGCCACATGTGCACTTTCACTTTCTTACCTATGACTCAGGACATTCTTTTTGGTTTTCTCCAGTCTCTTTTTTTCCTCTTCACTATCTAGAAATAGGGCAACTGATTTCTCTCTAGCTTCCTGGATTCAACTTTCAACACAGATATATACTCAAAGAGAGTTGTGACAAGTCTTGGATAACTGGATTAATGTAGATCTTTTAACAGAAGGAATATCCAATTACAGATGTTAGTACCGGTTATGAATTTTTCTGAGAGCTCAGGAATCAGTACAGGGCAAAAATGCCAATATGCAAATATGAATGTTGTTAAGTTTTATATTTAGCTATTGAAGTCATGAGCATGAATGCAATCACTTGAGAGAGAAATGTGTAGAATAAGAGAAGATCAAAAATGAATATTAGTAAACAAAGCATTTAGGGCTGAGGAATGTAGATTAAAAAGAAGGAAAATGAACAAATTGTTAAAGTTAGAAATAATTATATACTGAAGTCACAAACAGAAAAATTCTTTCAAAGACAACAGTGGCAAACACCTTTGAGAAAAGAAGCAAGATAATGAATTTAAAATGTCATCCAGATTGTGAAATTAAGAAGTGCTCAGTGAGAAGATCAAAATCATTTCATTATGTAATAAAGGCAAAAGTCGTATCTGTATATTAAGGAAGGAATGGTAAGTGAGACAGTGAAGGAAATAAATACAACTTTTTTTTTTTTTGAGGGCATAGGAAGTTAAGTAAATTGCAGAGCTAGGGGTTAGGTTCTGAGAGGTATATATGACCAAAAATCTTTAAATGGAAAAGGAATAAATATATAAATATTAAGAGAAGAAAAGTGCAAAGTACAAGAAAAAGGACGTATCATCAATCAAGCAGGGTCTCAGATGGGGCAGGAGGGGAAAGAGATCATTATTATAGATGGAGCTGTCAGTCTTGAAAGTGAAATGCAGCATCTCTTCTTTTGAGACATAACAGAAATAAGAAAGAATAGATGTGGAATAATAGATAGATAGGTTGATAGATAGGTAGATAGATGAGTTTGGAGGTGGTAGGAGAGAAGTTGATGGATTTCATATTTCATTGCCTTTAGATTCTTAGGCGAGTATGAAGTAAGGTTTTCGGTAGAATTGAGAGAAGCAGACTTAGGTGAACTCATAAAAATACAAAAAAGAACTTAGAATAACTAAAAGAAGAGATACTACCTTATTCAATCATCACAAATTCTTGTATGGTAGAAATTATTTCCATTATACTGAAGAAATAACTAAAACTAAGAAATCATGTGCCTTGAAAAAAGGTCACAAGTTCCAAATGGCAGAAGTGGGATTTTAATCTATACATGTCTCATTTTATATTCAGTGCTCTTTCAACCAAATTGTGCTAAATAAGGATTAGAAAACATTTAAAATCATTGACTAGTGGGTTTATATGGAGTAGGGAAAGCGGGTAAAACACAGAGAGGGATTTTGAAAGAATACAATATACAGGCTCAAGGAAACATGTATTGAAATTCATTAAATAATATAATTGGTACATTTGGAGCAAAGTTATGGGAGACGTAGAAAACAGAAGCCTGTAGCCAGAGAGTGGAATCAGAAGGTTGAGATTTCAAAGACAAACAACATACAACTGATAGCAATACTGATAAGACAGGTGCTAAGAATCTCTCCTTAAAGTAAAAGTTGGGGCGGATAGTTTGATGAATTGACAGAAGTAGGCTTCAGAAGGTGTGTAATAACAAACTCCTCTGAGCCTGTTCTAACCCAATGCAAGGAAGCTAAGAACCTTGAGAAAAGGTTAGACGATTTGCTAACTAGAATAAACAGTTTTGAGAAGAACATAAATGACTTAATGGAGCTGAAAAACACAGCATGAGAGCTTCATGAAACTTACACGAATATCAATAGCTGAATCAATCAAGTGGAAGAAAGGATATCAAAGATTGAAGATATCAACTCAATGAAATGAAGTGAGAAGACAAGATTAGAGAAAAAGAAGAAAAAAAGGACAAAGTCTCCAAGAAATATGGGACTATGTGAGAAGACCAAATCTACATGTGATTGGTGTACCTGAAAGTGATGCGGAGAATGGAACCAAGTTGGAAAACACTCTTCAAGATATTATACAGAAGAACTTTCCCAACCTAGTGAGGCAGGCCAGCATTCAAATTCAGAAATATTGAGAACACCACAATGAAACTCCTTGAGAAGAGCAATCCCAAGACACGTAATCATCAGATTCACCAAGGTTGAAATGAAGGAAAAATGTTAACGGCAGCCAGAGAGAAAGGTCAGGTTACCCACAAAGGGAAATTCATCAGACTAACTGCGGATCTCTCAGCAGAAACCCTACAAGCCAGAAGAGAGTGGGGGCCAATATTCAACATTCTTAAAGAAAAGAATTTCAACCCAGAATTTCATATGCAGCCAAACTAAGCTTCATAAGCAAAGGAGAAATAAAATCCTTTACAGACAAGCAAATGCTGAGACATTTTGTCACCATCACACCTGCCTTACAAGAGTGTCTGAAGGAAGCACTAAACATGGAAAGGAACAACCAGTACCAGCCACTGCAAAATCATATCAAATTGGAAAGACCATTGACACTATGAAGAAACTGCATCAACTAATGGGCAAAATAACCAGCTAGCATCATAATGACAGGATCAAATTCACACATAAAAGTGTTAACCTTAAATGTAAATGGACTAAATACCCCAATTAGAAGACATAGACTGGCAAATTGGATAAAGACTCATTGGTGTACTATATTCAGGAGACCCATTTCACTTGCAAGACACACGTAGGCTCAAAATAAAGGGTTGGAGGAATACTCACCCAGCAAATGGAAAGCAAAAAAAAAACAAAAAAACAAAAAAAAACAAACAGGAGTTGCAATCCTAGTCTCTGATAAAACAGACTTTAAACCAACAAAGATCAAAAGAGACAAAGAAATGCATTACCTAATGGTAAAGGGATTAATGCAACAAGAAGAGCTAACTATCCTAAATATCTATGCACCCAATAGGAGTACCCAAATTCAAAAAGCAAGTTTCTATAGACCTACAAAGAGACATAGACTCCCATACAATAATAGTGAGAGACTTTAACACCCCACTGTCAGTATTAGGCAGATGAGCAAGACAAAAAATTAACAAGGATATTCAGGACTTGAACTCAGCTCTGGACCAAGCAGACCTAATTGACATCTACAGAACTCTTCACCCCAAATCAGCAGAATGTACATTCTTCTCAGCACCACATAGCACTTATTCTAAATTTGACCACATAATTGGAAATACAACGCTCCTCAGCAAATGCAAAAGAATGGAAGTCATAACAAACAGTCTCTCAGAACATAGTGCGATCAAATTAGAACTCAGGATTAAGAAACATACACAAAACCACACAACTACATAGAAACTGAATAACCTGCTCCTGAATGACTACTGGGTAAATAATGAAATTAAGGCATAAATAAAGATATCCTTTGAAACCTCTGAGAACAATGACACAACATACTAGAATATCTGGAACACATTTAAAGCAGTGTGTAGAGGGAAATTTATAGCACTAAATCCCCACAAGAGAAAGCAGGAAAGATCTAAAATTGACATCCTAACATTACAATTAAAAGAGCTAGAGAAACAAGAGGAAACAAATTCAAAAGCTAGCCGAAGACAAGAAATAACTAAGACCAGAGCAGAACTGAAGGAGATAGAGACACAAAAAAACCTTCGAAAAATTGATGAATTCAGGAACTGGTTTTTGAAAAGATAAAATCATATAGATAGACCACTAGGCCAGACTAATAAAGAAGAAAAGAGAGAAGAATCAAATAGATGCAATAAAAAATAATACAGGAATATCACCACTGATGCCACAGAAATACAAACTACAATCAGAGAATAGTATAAACATCTCTACAGAAATAAACTAGAAAATCTAGAAGAAATGGATAAATTTCTGGACACATATACCCTCCCAAGACTAAACCAGGAAGAAGTCGAATCCCTGACTAGACCAAAAACAAGTTCTGAGGCAGTAATTAACAGCCTACCAACCAAAAAAAAAAAAAAAAAAAAAAAAGTCTAGGACCAGGTGGAATCACAGCTAAATTCCACCAGAGGTAGAAAGAGGAGCTGGTAACATTCCTTCTGAAACTATTCCAAACAATAGAAAAAGAGGAAATTCTCCCTAACTCATTTTATGAGGCCAGCACTATCCTGATACCAAAACCTGGCAGAGACACAACAAAAAAAGAAAATTTCAGACCAATATCCCTGATGAATATCAATGGGAAAATTCTCAATAAAATACTGGTAAAATGAATGCAGCAGCACATCAAAAGGTTATCCACCAGAATCAAGTTGGCTTCATTGCAGAGATGCAAAGCTGGTTCAACATACGCAAATCAATAAATGTAATCCATCACATAAACAGAAACAATGACAAAACCACATGATTATTTCAATAGATGCAGAACAGATCTTTGACAAAATTCAACAGTCTTTCATGCTAAAAACTTTCAATAAACTAGGTATTGATGGAACATATCTCAAAATAATAAAAGCTATTATGACAAAGTCACAGCAAATATACTGAATGGGCAAAACAGGAAACATTCCCTTTCAAAACCAGCACAAGACAAGGATGCCCTCTGTGACCATTTCTATTCAACATAGTATTGGAAGTTCTGGCCAGGGCAATCAGGCAAGAGAAAGAAATAAAGGATATTCAATTAGGAAAAGAAGAAGTCAAATTGCCTCTTTTTCCAGATGACATGATTGCATATTCAGAAAGCCCCATCTTCTCAGCCCCAAATCTCCTAAAGCTGATAAGCAACTTCAGCAAAGTCTCAGGATATAAAATCAATGTGCAAAAATCAGAAGTATTCTAATACAACAATAATAGACAAACAGAGAGCCAAATCATGAGTGAACTCCCATTCACAATTGCTACAAAGAGAACAAAGTACCTAGTAATACAACTAACAAAGGATGTGAAGGACCTCTTCGAAGAGAACTACAAATCACTGCTCAAGGAAATGAGGCAGGACACAAACAGATGGAAAAACATTCCAGGCTTATGGCTAGGAAGACTCAATGTCATAAAAGTGGCCATACTGCCTGAAGCAATTTATAGATTCAATGCTATCCCCACCAAGCTACCATTGACTTTCTTCACAGAATTGGAAAAAACTATTCTAAATTTCATATGGTACCAAAAAGAGCCCATATAGCAGGACAATCCTAAGCAAAAAGAACAAAGCTGGAGGCATCATGCTACCTGACTTCAAACTATACTACAAGGCTACAGTAACCAAAACAGCATGATACTGGTACTAAAACAAATATATAGATCAGTGGAATAGAACAGAGGCCTCAGAAGTAACACCACACATCTACAATCATCTGATCTTTGACAAACTTGACAAAAACAAGCAATGAGAAAATGATTCCCTATTTAATTAGTGGTGATGAGAATACTGGCTAGCCATATGCAGAAAGCTGGAACTGGATCCCTTCTTTACACCTTATACAAAAATTAACTCAAGATGGATTAAAGACTTAAAAGTAAGACCTAAAACCATAAAAACCCTAGAAGAAAACCTAGGCATGGGCAAAGACTTCATGACTAAAACACAAAAGCAATGGCAACAAGACAAAATTGACAAATGGGATCTAATTAAACTAAAGAGCTTCTACACAGCAAAGAAACTGTCATCATAGTGAACAGACAACCTACAGAATGAGAGAAAATTTTTGCAATTTATTCATCTGACAAAGAGTTAATATCCAGAATCTACAAAGAATATAAATATATTTACAAGAGACAAACAAACAACCCCATCAAAAAATGGGCAAAGGATATGAACAGACACTTCTCAAGAGAAGATATTTATGCAGCCAACAAACATAGGGAAAAAAGCTCCCCATCACTGCTCATTAAAGAAATGCAAATCAAAACCACATTGAGATACCATCTCACACCAGTTAGAATGGCCATCATTAAAAAGTCAAGAAACAACAGATGCTGGATAGAATGTGGAGAAATAGGAACACTTTTACAATGTTGGTGAGAGTGTAAATTAGTTCAATCATTGTGGAAGAAAGTGTGGTGATTCCTCAAGGATCTAGAAATAGAAATACCATTTGACTCAGCAATCTCATTACTGGGTATATACCCAAAGGATTATAAATCATTCTACTATAAAGACACATTCACATGTATGTTTATTGCAGCACTGTTTGCAATAGCAAAGACTTGGAACCAACCTAAATGCCCATTAATGATAGACTGGATAAAGAGAATGTGGCACATATTCACCATGGAATACTATGCAGCCATAAAAAATGGATGAGTTCATATCCTTTGCAGGGACATGGATGAACCTGAAACCATCATTCTCGGCAAACTAACACAGGAACAGAAAACCAAACACCACATGTTCTCACTCATAAGTGGGAGTTGAACAATGAGAACACCTGCACACAGGGAAGGGAACATCACACACTGGGCCTGTGAGGGGGTGGGGGGCTAGAGGAAGGATAGCATTAGGAGAAATATCTAATGTAGCTGACAGGTTGATGGGTGCAGCAAACCACCATGGCATATGTATACCTATGTAACAAACCTGCACATTCTGCACATGTACCCCAGAACTTAAAGTATAATAATATATTTTTTTAAGAAAAGTAAAAGTGACTTGTGTTTAATTCCAAAGGTCAAGGCACAATGATATAGAGGAATTGATTGGGTTAATCAGCTAACCATGTCAAAGCTGAAATGCTCCTAATGATGCAAAGGCTTAGGTTGGCAAAGAAGAGGATGACCTTTACAAATGAAGTTTCAGAGAAACAAGAGCACAGATCTTTACTGTTACTTTTAGATCTTTGGAAAGTTTATTTCCCCTCTAAGCATTGAGCAATGAGAGGGTCAAGAAGAGCAGAGTAGAAAGGATTTATTTTATGGTTTGTTTTTGTAATCTTTTAATAAGTTCTGTCTAAACCTGTATACATTATTTTAGCTTTAATAAGTGATTTATAAATCTTTTTATTTCATGTCTGGTAACAATGATAAAATCAGGATTGGTTACTTCAGTAGAAAACTGGAAAATCTGCTCATTCTGTTGTCTTGCTCACTGCACCCCAATCCATTTTTAAAGTACAGAATGATAGAATAGATGACTCTGCTCAATTATAGTGCTGCACAACTAACCAAAACTCCTTTTTAAAAGTCAGTTATAATCATGTTTCAATATGCCATAGATAAGCGGTTTTACTATAGGAGATTTATGCTAAGTCAAGTTACTGAGAGAAATAAAATCTCTGCACTTTTAATTATGGCACTTATTATTATCAGTGAAGATGATTTCTCTAGGGGGTGCCAAAGATGTGAAAAGCATTTATATTTTTTTTCTTTAACAGTGTCAGAAAAGGATAATGCCTAAACCAATTACGAAAGTCCAGAGTGGCCCTAAACAGAGCTTCCTGTATAGTAGAAGATTGAGCCTTAAGTGTGTGTCTGATGTAGCCAATGACCATGATCAGTTGGCTACCTCCCACTGTCTGTTACTGTTTCATGGCCAGCACACACTACTTTGACATAGTTAAGTTTTTCTTCATCATTATCTGTTAGAGCCTTCTGGAGTTAGCGCCTCCCAGAAAAACTAACATTACAGTAATATATGAAATAGGATATTACAAATTTATTTGGCAAATGGCATATATTATAGGAGCAAAGTCTTATCTTTTATAATCAGGGAATACATTAATAGACACACCAATAGCATCTTTCCTTAGGCAGAGAGAACGTTCTTAATCTCTAATCTGTTGGTAATACTGATGTATGCCCTTCAAGCTCATCTTTTTCTTTAGATTTTCTCTTTTTCCCACTTATTTAATGTACTTTCCAGAAGTGCTATAGTGGACCGTTTGTATAATCATTGTTTAAAAACACCACTTGTTCAGATTTTGTTTGATTTCGTGTTGCTAATGACTGGTTGGATAAAAGCAAAGCAAGTTGGAAAATTAATGAACAACATAAGGGTAAGTTTAGTGACTTCTAATTTTCCTCTTATATTATTGCAAAAGGCAATAGTAATAAAAATCAATACTTTGGGTTGATAAATGTATAAAATAAAAGTTCAATTTTAAACCCATATAACCATCCCAGAGCACTTTTGAGTATTGAAGGGGGTAGTGTTAGTAATTAAGACAGGACAGCTATTGTAGTCTAACTGAATGCACGGTCCCCCTGCTTTTGTGCCCTTTTCTTCATTTAGTGTTATTTTATTGTTATTTATGAAGCTGACCTATCTATTTTTTGGTGGAGGGTGGATTGAAAACTACTAGAACATAGTATCATTCCTCTCTGTATTGCCTTGTATATCCCACAGTGATGTGCAAATAATACATGTTCAATAGATGTTTTCCCAATAAATGTTGAATGTTTGAAATAGGTGTCAGCATCCTCATTCCCCACAATGTGACCAATATGGCACATAGCCAACTTCAGTCTCACATGGATAAGAGAGCAGCTTCTGACATTCTGCTTATTTCTGTTGTATAATAATCCTTTCGAAACCCTGATGACCCACCAGAACCTTGTCCTAATTTTTTACTTCAAGCTCATCTATCAATAATATTTCTATATTTTGTTATGTATAATTAGATATATGTTACACTTGACTTGCAATTACAGAGTGTTTGAGGTCATGTCCCAATGCAACTAGTTTACATACAGTTAAATCCTTGGAAATCTCTGAAACATTTTCAGTTCATTTTTTCAGGTATAACTGATTCAATTTACAGAATTAAATTTTACAAGAAAAGAAATGCTTATTTTTAATTATGTAAGGATATTTCATAAAATTCTATAAATTTACAAGAAAAAAACTATTATTACTTAGGTCAGCTAGCTCACTTTGGATGGGCAGTCTAGGATCCTAAAAAATAAAATTACTTGTCCTAGGTCAAATAGTAATGGACCAGAGACTTAGGTCAGTACATCGTATACAGATATATTTTCAACCTGTACCTATGCATTGTAAATATTTCCTAACTGAAAAAAAAAAAAGATAAAAGAATCTTTTTGGAGAGTGTCTACCTACAACAAACAGAAGTTTGAATACAGTGATTTAAGCAATAAAAGCTTATGTTTCTTTGACAAACAAACCTCTGAATGTAAGTGTTATCATGATGGTGCAGAAACTTTAAAACATCAGCATCTCAGGCTCCTACTATCTTTCTACTCCACCATTCCAAGCCTGTGATTTTATTCTCATGGTTTCTTTGTACTTTCAGGTTTCCACTTAAGTTTCAGGCTGGAAGAAGCAGGAAAGCATACGAAGGAACGGTAGCACCTATATTTGAAAGGCAAAGCATTTCCAGAAGTCTCTAGGAGGCTTCTGCTTTAATCTCATTTACCACACAGCGAGAGGAAGGAGTATGCATGCATTTTTTTTTCTGACTCATTACCACTCAAAACAAAAACAAACGTTGCCCTAATGAAAAGTAGAAGTGGATGTTGAGTAGGCATCTAGCAGTGTCTGCTGCAACGGACTTAAGTAGGAAGGAAATTTATGAAACTACCTTATCATTTCTGGGAGTATCACTGGAGTCAGATACAAACCATGGGACGAGGAGTACACCCAAGCAAAGCTCAGGATCATTTTCGCCACAGACATCATTCACAATACTTGACACCAACATCTCACTATATAAGTACTTGATACTATCCACTGTACATCTGCTTTTCTTAAAGAACTAGACTCCAGTATATTAGACCTGCAACTAATTTTTCCTGGAAGCGTGTTTTATTTTATTTTTTTCACATAGATTACCTGCAAAACTTATCATCCTGCTGGTTTAATCTAATGAATTTAGTCAAATCAAAACTGATTTGTAATGACTGAAGATAATCTGAAGCTATCTTGATACGTTACCACTTTTGCTGCTATTTATATATCACAAGTTCTTTCTGTGTTTTATGCAATAGTTTAGTAAGCGAAGAGTTTAGGTCCCACTGCAATGCATTAATGATGAAATATTTTAAGAAACAGAGCCTTTTCTGAAGTCCCTAAAGCACATTAAGTAGGCAGTTAATCTTGGTTATGTGACTTATCATAGGGAGAGAGCACACGGTTTTAGGTTTTGCAGCCTTTAGTTTCAGATTAACATTGAGATGCTGCAACTCCTGTGATCTGACCTTAGCCAAGTGTCTTCAACCAGTTTCCCAGGTAAATGAAGGAGAGTGAGTCCTTTTTCAAAAGATTGTTCTGAAAGTAACAACTATGTGTGTGAGGACACTGCTGTAAACTGTTAAGAGCCACAAGTTATATACCTTGCTAGATTTTATTAGTAAAAGATGAAAGGGAAACACATTACAAAATAGATACTCAACTTTCTTTGAAAGACAGATCTGTCAGGGCTCTGAGCTTCATTTTAAACACTTGTATGCGTTCCTCAGCTGTATCAGACGAAGCTGTTTAACATTTCTGGGCTTTTGACTTCCTCATTACTATGGCATAGATATAGAATTACTTGCTTCTTGTTATCACAAGAAAGATACAGTAAAAACAGAGGATTAAGAATAAAAGAAATGGAAAATCTGCTGGTATCCTAGGAGCTACATAGAAAAGCATGTTTACAGGAGTGACATTAGCAAGATGGTGGAGTAGGAGATATCAGCCTTTGTACCTCCCACAAAACAATAATTACACAGCTTTCCAGAAACAAAAATAGCTCTTGGAGAGTTCAAGAGTCCAATTAAGAATTTCCAGCAACACAGTGGAGTAAAGAAGAAAGAATAACTGGACAGAAAGAATTGTTGGGGAGACTGGCATACCTGAAATACCTGGAGATGGCTAGAAACACAGATGGATGGTGCTTGGTGCTACCACAGTTCTCAGTGGCTGCGTGGCCATCACTCCCTGCAGCTTTTACAGGGGAGGCCCCCTCAGTGTTCATTGTCATAGACACCAGCAGATACCGGCCACTTTCACCACTGAGGTAAGCCAACAGCTTTTGATGCTGCAGACCTCCAGGGTGGTGGACAAGGAGGGCGGCAGAAGTTGCTGAGCCCTATCCTCATTCCCAGCAAGAAGGAGTTTTTTTTTTTTTTTTTGCCAGCCTGAAACTGGGGTTGATGCTCATCCCAGTCCCATGCTCCAGACCCCAGCTCTGAGACCAAGTACCTGGACCGCAAAGGCCACAGCCACTACTGCAGTTTTAAGTTGAGTAAGTTCTGGGTATCTAATGTACAGCATGATGACAGTAATTTTATGTACCTTGAAATTTGCTAAAGCAGTAAATCTTAGCATTCTTATCACAAAAAAGGTAATTATGTAAAGCGATGGATATATTAATTAGCTTGATTGTGGTAATCATTTCACAATGTATGCATATTGCAAAATATCATGTTTTACAACTTTC
The DNA here is from genome assembly GCA_963573385.1 of Cacajao melanocephalus. Taxonomy (NCBI): domain Eukaryota; kingdom Metazoa; phylum Chordata; class Mammalia; order Primates; family Pitheciidae; genus Cacajao; species Cacajao melanocephalus. The sequence continues at coordinate 131,313 of CAUYLG010052655.1, read as the reverse complement.
ACATATTAAATTTTTATTTGTTAATTATACATTAATCAAGCTAGGGGGAAACAAAGTATGTTCTCTGTGGTAGGAGAAGAGTACAAAGCCCCAGAGAACAGAATCAAACATACATGGTGAAATTGTAGAGATCAAGAATATACAGTGGAAAAAAAAAAATGAAGGGAAAGACTGGAAGAGGAAAAAACTATAGATCCCAAAAGAGCAGAATCAGTGACTATAATATCAGGCCGATGAAAGGGGCAGTAGAGCAGACCAACACCCACTTCCTGTATATTGTAGCCATGAGCTTCTCTGACTCATTAAGAAATCTCGTATGTAACTTTGATTTGGCTGCATTCAGCTAAAGGTTAAAAAAAATAGGCTGTCTTTGCTGTCTTATGCAGTCCTCTTTTGATGCCTTTTATATTTTCTCCCTCACTGTCAATATATCAAATTCATGAAACAGTGGTATTTTTTAAAGGCAATGTAGTCAGTGGAGGGGGAGGCAGAGTTTCCTCATGCTATCCCATCTTGCCCAACATTTAGGTTTCGATTGTGTTCTACATCTCATTTACCACAATTTTAGGACCTCCATATCTTTGGATTCACTTTCTCCTGCTCTGTATCTATCAGATAAAAATCTGATCTTTTAGCACACTGTCATGGTCTCACAGCCTTGTGTAGGTGACCCAACCCAAGAGATCAGGCCCTTTGTCATATGTTATGACAAATGATAGATTGGTATGGGATTGTTTCCATTGATTTGAGAGGACTACAGTGTTGAAATTTGAATTTGAGCTCTCTGATGTTTTTATGCTCTTTTGTTCTTTGCTTACTGTGTATCTGACACTGGATAAAATCCATTAAAAACATTATATTTTCAAGTTTTGATTACAATTCTATAATGTAGACATTGCCTTTTCTCAGATGAGGAAGCTGAGACTGTGGAGAGGGTAATTTGCCCAAAGTTACACAAATAGTACATAGTAGAACTAGATTTAAACTTAGTTTTGGTGAACCCAAAGTTTTTGTAGCTGATGACTACGTTATTTTGACTATTTTGACATTTGGAATAATTTCACTATCTATCATCAAAATTTTTTAAAATTAAGGACTTCCAGGAAGGTGTTATCAGTTTCCTTAGAGATAAACATCTCTTAATTTCTGGTTAAAGTACGAAAACAAACAAAACCATTGGCACATAGGCAAATTCAGTTATTGATTGAGATTAGAAAACAGAGTAGGTAGACTTATCTATGGATGCTACCAACAGCATTTTAGATGAATGCTGTTAAGAACCTAGAATCATGAGAGACAGTCTTTTCATATAATTCTGGTAGAAGGGCAGCCCATTGGAACAAGAGAGATTTAGTATTTACACCATCTGCTTAAAATGGAGCATGGTAAAGGTAAAAAAAAAAAAAAGGCAGAGACTAGAAAACATTTCAAAAGTATTCTTCTGTTTGTTTTTATTTTATGAAAGAAAACAACTGTTAATCACACCAACATAAAACTTTTAATTAGGGACCTATGAATCTTTAATATTCAGCAATCTATGAGCCATTCCAAATTGCATTTAGTCATAAATAATCTTAGGTTATAAAGCCTTTCAACTGACTCAAGCCTAATAAAGATTACTGTTTAGATGTTATGGCTACTGTCTAAGGCAGGGAATAAGGATTTCCTTGCATTTAAAATCCATAATTGTTTCTAATTTTGACTTTTCAAATATCCCCTGAAGAGCTTTGACTGTCCCTTGATGTATGGCGGCTGATGGTTTGATTAACTAGTTCCACAAAGTATCTGAAAAAGCGGGAGGTAAACTGCTCCATGCCATGCCCCAGAAGCAGTTTGCATCCTATTTGAGGCTACCTGGCTCCACTTGTGAAACAGATGCTCAAAAAGGATTCCTCAGCCTCTGATATTTCAGAAGCTATAGAACCATTGAAAACTGGTGTATCATTAACAAGTGAGATTTGTTCAAGTTACTCAATTTTCCTACTCTACCCAGCTTAATTGGCATGTCAGTCTTTGGATCCATCCTGTGATAAAAGGTCAAATGTCTTCTGATTCTCCCAGCCTGACTGGTGAGTTTTACGGCATTATGAAGTTGCTTATAGACAATGAGCCCATTCAGTGAACCTTGCTATTAAACTTGACCAAGGAACAGACTGAAAGTAGGAAGGAGCATTTCCACATGCATTATTCTAGTAGTCACACACACCTATCAAAAGGTAATTGGAGGAGATGTAGGGCCACTGGCTTATGCAATACCTTTTTTTTCTTTTTCTTTTCTCTCCTTTCCTTCCTTCCTTCCTTCCTTCCTTCCTTCCTTCCTTCCTTCCTTCCTTCCTTCCTTCCCTCCCTCCCTCCTTCCTTCCTTCATCTCTCTCTTTCTTTCTTTCTCTCTTTCCTTTCTTTCTCTCTTTCTTTCTTTCTCTCTTTCTTTCTTTTCTTTCTTTCTTTCTCTTCTTTCTTTCTTTCTCCTTTCTTTCTTTCTTTCATTCTTTCTATTTCTTTTCTCTCTCTCTTTCTTCTCTTTCTTCCTCCCTTCCTCCCTTCCTTCTTTTCCTTCTTCCCTTTTTCTCTCTGTCAGATAGAGTTATTAAAATGTAACAATAAAATTCAAACTTTGATTGATAAGGTGAAATCTCAATTTATGAAACAGAGACAAAGTTTGACAAGAAGAAAAAATACAATTCTAGGAATAATATATTGTTACAATTCAAGATTTATTTTCTGTTTCTATATAGGTTGTGTGGAAATACTAACAATACTCTCTCAGCCAGTGTGCCTGCCTGTTGCATGTGTTGTGCCATGTCTGGTACTGAATCTGATGTGATCTGGTAAACTGTTTAGGCCCATGATACCTGCTTTAAGATGTTTAAGTGACAGGACTGGATGTAAAAAAGGACCAAAGAAAATGTGTCAAGCAGGACGTTAAATACTCCTCTTATTGTGGTTGGAGGCATGTTTTGGGAAATGGACAAGGAGATAAAGACAGCAGAAATTTCTGGAAACATTATACCTGTAAAAGGTATCAGAAATATCTCTCTGATCCTGTACTGTTTAAGCAGCCATAGTAAAGATAGTTGAAGCTGGTCATGAGTTTAGGTGATTGAAGAAAAGGATAAACAGTTGCCAGTGAAAGATACTAGGATTGCATCACCATAGAAACAACACTACAAAGCCTCTAAGGAACTCTGTTTCAGTCACCCCTCTAATTTTCAGGAACTCATCCTTCTATTAAAAGAAGTATGTGAGAATAGATTTACTTATATGTTCCTTTTGAGAAATGGTTAATTATTGTTTATGAAATGAAGCTCATATCTGATGCTTTTCAAGCCTTATCTCTTTCTTCTCCCTTTATGTTTCGTACCTTCTGGTCAAACCGTGGTGTTGATTGATTGCTATCTGAACACATTTCTGTTTTTATGTCTTTTCTCATGCTGTTCTATAACCTAGTGTGTCCCTTCTCCCATCTCATTCCATCTGTTAGTCCCTGGGTGCAAGTCTGTCTCTTTTCTAAAGATTTTTCTGGTATTTCCAGCAAAAACTCTCTACCTCCCTTGAATTCTTCTTCTTGTTTTTAACCATTCTGATAGAATTCATGTATTACCTTATATCATGGTTGTCTGTATGTGTTTTATCTCTCTCACACTAAAAAAATCTCCTTGAGTGTCCCATCCTAATATAAAGCTATATTTTATTAATCTAGTTATAATTTCTATCTTGTCAATAGAAAACACTATAAAAGCAAAGAATGAAGATTTTCCAAGATGTTATTTTTGCTTAATCTTTTTAATACTACATTTAAAAAATTAGATAATAGCATTCTGAAATGAGTATTTGTGTAGCAATGATAAAATAAATGAATGAAGTTTGTAGTTAAAAATTTATGGGTGCCAAGAATAAAATTTTATCCAGTATATATTAAATACAGTTTTAGTCATTCTACGTTATATGTACTTGTGATTTTTAGGAGAAAAAAATTTGTCTTGTAAAGTGGGCAAAAGAATAGAAAGAATAAAAAATAAAAAATGAAAGAATTAACATAAAGTTAACTTGAAATAAAAATGTCATAATATAGTTTAGAAAACAGGAAATTTAAAGATTTTGATTATCTTTTGCATGGTTTGACTTCCTATCTCTTAGTAGTTGTTCACTGTTTTTCATTGCTATTGAAACCTGGAAGCTCAGATGTTGAAAAGATTTAGGAGAAAAAATAGAACCAAATAGACAAGATATGTTCATCATTAAGAGCCAACTATAGTTTACATTATATATTTATAATAGATTTAATCAAAGTGGTGGAGCAGTGTTCCTCAGGCCATACTAATTAGCTAATAAAGCCCCCTTCACTTCTCATTCTCTCAAACAAAGATTATTACTACAAAAATGAAACAGTTGCTGTTGAAGGGCAATTCAGTGTTTCTTTAAAAGTGCAACAATTGGACAATGTAAACAAAGCTGGATCAGTGACTACCAGGGAATAACTAGTGAATCTTATTTAAATTTGGTCAAAGAATAAGCAACATTGATCTAAAAAAACAATTAATAAAGAATGACAGGAGTTGTAAATGTGTACATATACGTGAAGCATACTCATGTAACCATACTCATATCAACATTTTATAATTGCTTGTTTAAATATTTCATTTTCAACAAAAAAGACATCACATAGCTTCTGAATAGTTTTAAAAAGCAAATTAATGTAAATTAGAAGTTATTGTTAAAAAGTTAGAAGCTAATAAACTGAACCAAAATATGATTATTTAAACTGTTTCATAAATATCTATGTTCTGGATAGATATTGCTGTGAAATCTTGTTGTACTAGCCAACACAAAGGGGGAATCTAGTAAGTTAAATAATTTATTCTGTCTCTAAATTTTAGATCAATTAAACATCATAGAAAAAGCAAAACAAGTTAATTCTAATATCAAACACACATTTCTTTTGAAGTTTCTCACAATAAGTACTATGAATATAACAAGTAACAACATACTCATTAACATATTTTTAGGATGTTTTGGAATCAAGTCCCTATGCATTCTTATGTGATCCGTTAAAGCGTGATTCAATAATCTGGAATTAATCTGATGTCTGTGTATCAGCTCTCTCTATATTTAGCTTACCTAGGGATTTATTTCAAACTATTTGGAGTATGAATAAACTGTACTTACTGATGACAATTTATTCAGATATTAATCTTTTTGGTCTTTTATGTCTTCAGAGACATTGTTGATGATAGTTGATGATAGAGGATACTGATAATCTGTAAATTCAACCTACTATTATTCATCAGTAATAAACAAAATAATAGATTTTTATTTGAATTGGTAAGTTTATTCAAAGCCTAGTATTTTGTTTACTGATTTCTTAAAGATTTTCTATTAAATTCACAAACCAATGACCTCATGATTAGCCTTGGGAAGGAAGGGGTGAGCAAAAGCACATCTTCATCAATAGCTACCAATATGAGTCATCACCTAAGTTATACAAATTTTTTTTATATGCAAATTAAAAATTTAGGCGCAAATCTACTAACTTTCTAATTGTTAGCAGATATTGGCCGTTGTACATAATGGAGACACAATTAATTGTGTTTAAATGAAACACTGAATTCAAGGTACCTGCTCTGTTTTACATTTTTTTTTAATGGTGAAAGGCATACAACCAATAAGAGATATATTCAATATGCTTCTAGATATTCTTAGAGTTACTTGGGTGTTGAGAAATTTAAAATCTTTCTGATTAGAATCTATAACTTTCTTTCTTTGTGATTTTATATCATTACGTTTCTTTCTTTTTTCTTTTCCACAACAAACAAAAGTCGTAGAAGGGAATAAGCTGTACGCAAAATGTCAGTGTGATTAGGTTAATTACAAACTACAATGATCATAAAGATATAGGCTTGCAAATTAAGATTATAACACAAAATAGCACACATGTTATTGGAGGGGAAAATCTGAATGAATTATTTTGTATTGCGATGGCAGAAAAGCAAGACTAGAAGAATCATGAATGTATTTTGGTAGTCAGGCTTCAGGGTAATGATGGAGACTTTTTTACAGACATCACCTTGCGTTCATGCTGCTACACTCCTGTCTTTCCTGCCCTCTCAATCAGCAATTGTTAATACAATAGTTCTTTGACTTTACAGAGCCAGTAGTCTCCTGTATCTATCTCTGTTCTACCAGCAACCTTTATATTAACTTTCTTCATATTCCAGCTTAGATATAATGTTCTAATACATAAACATGCTTCTGCGGTTATCAACTACCTTGCTGTCCAACTAGTATGTAAAGAACTTGAGTTAAAATAAATTACTGAGTGAAGAAAGATAGTCTAGGTATAAAGTCAGTAAAATCGGGAATAATTATTGATTGAAGTATTTCAAATAGATGGTGTGAATATGCAAATATATTATTATACATACGTTAATGTACTTACATAGAATAATAAGTCTAGATTAGTGCTGCTAAAGATGTGCTAGGAAGATTCGACACATAAACTTTGAACATAAATAGATGTCCTTTTCATTCCTTTATTACACTGAGGAAACATATCGTTTGATGTTTTATGAAGATCTCTCCTGGTCGCAATAAGGAAAATGTAACCAAAATGATTGCAGATAATTTTAACATTTATATAATTGAAAAGGCCAATAATAGAACTAAGTTTAGGTATTTCTGGATTCAGATGCTCAAACATCAAGAATCTATCCACCACTAAATCCTGTTTTCCTTGGCTTCGAATTCTTTCTCATGCAGACTCTTTTCATGCAGTTGATTTTCAGGATTTTGTTCAGGATTTAACTCAACCAACTTGGCAATGCCAGTGTGTTTAATGTCTTTGAAAAGTAGCACTCTTTTTGGAATTTCTGCAAAATTTCCAAGGTTTAGTCTTACTGCCCTGAGTTAGGTTGCATTTACATTCTCTAACAAATCCTTGTGACCTTAGAATAGTGCTACAAACTAATCTTAGCCAATACAATTATGCACAAGTATTAGATTCCTTTTGTTAAATGTCAGTAGCCTCTCATAGTTAGAGGTAAGTGACGATTATGAGTTCTCATCCAACAACCTTGTATTAGGTATCAATGAAAGCAAGTCTGGGAAATAATCCTGACAAATACAAGCAGATATAACACTCTCAGACAAACTGTACTGTGATCTCAATAAGACCCACCTTTAGTTTTGATACTTCATATGTGACATTAATCTTGTGGGAATATTCAGTTTACCAGAGTTGTAGGAATTAGGCAAACAACAATCTTCTGGATCAGCATAGGATCATTTAGATATCAAACTGATGGTAGCATTTCCAAAAGGCCTAGATTTTTCTGCTTGTTTGATTTTTATGCTCTGGTAATTCAAGGGCACAAATGTCTCTAAATTACTTCTACCCAAATCCATACATCTTCAAAACTACTAATTCACTAATGAAAACCCATCTCTAGTATCCATTATGTTCATTAACCAGTCAATAATTTCTGTAAAAAGCCAATTCTAGTGTGTAATTATGCTGATTATAAAAACGTCTGGTATTGATTGAAGATAAAGATAGTTGAAATGCTACCATCAGCTGCCTTGGAGTATGATCTGTGAAATAAAATCTGACTAACTGTAGTTGGAATCTGCATTCCAAGTTAGGGCAAACTGATCATGCTTAATAGGTTGATTAAAACTAACAAATAGACATTTGCATCTCATTATCTATGCTAAAATCTTTTAATATGAATTTTAGATCAGGTAATAGTTCACTTCTAAATATTCAGGATGCTTCCATAAAAAAAGAGTATCTTCTTTCATAGCCAAAATAACCGGGATCATATCTAATAAAATGGATTAACCTTTCTTAATATCTAATATGCCATCTAAAATCAAATTCCCCTAGTTCCCCTCAACTTGTCATTTTGATGCCTGTCTGAACTAAGATACATATAATTCATCTTTTGGTTATATTTCTTTAATTTTTTCTTTTTAAACAGCATCTTTTTGTGAAGAAGATTTCATAAGTTAAGGATTGTGGCAGTTGTCCTAGAGAATGTTTCAGAGTGAGGCATGGTGGCTCACGCATGTATTTTCATCACTTTGGGACACTAAGGCAGGAGGATTGACTGAGCCCAGGAGTTTGAGACTAGCCTGGGCAACATTGTGAGGCCCCATCTCTATTAAAGAGAGAGAAAAAGAGAGAGAGAATTTCACCTTTCTTATAGTGTGAATTAATATTTTTCTTATATTTTCTGTAATTTTCTTACATTGGAAGTTAAATCTAAAGGTTTGAGTTAAATATTTTTAGTAGAAACATGACGTGATATTGTGTACTTTATGAAGACTTTTTTGGTATCATTATGCACTTACAGATTTTTCTAGATTCAATTCATACAGGTATAAATTTCTTTTCTCTTTTTGATGATGAAATAGTTACAGTTTGTTCTTCCATAGCTTTCTCAATATGGCTCTTTGGCTTCTATGTCCTAATGACATGATTCATTTGATCTTTGAAAATGTCTTTGCTTTCTGACCCAGTGCGATGTTCTAGGTTCAACTTAGATCATCTCTATTGCACATATGAAATTAGTCAATTCTTGGAGAAGCTCTGGTACTTGGCAAATGGTGCTAGACATCAAATTTCCAGCACTAGAATTAGCGTATTAGTTTTTCTGCCAGTATATCATTTGTACTAATCCATTTTGATAGAAATAGACACGGTTAGAAAATATAAATGTACATCGAAAATTCACTGCATCATCACGCTCTTCTTTCTTAAAGTTTTTGATTCTTTAATTGAACTCTTCCTCTTACACTGAAAATTTTAAAATGTTAATGACAATATAAATGAGAAGGTACAATTTTGTCTTTCAGTTTCTAGCATTAGACATTTAAATAAACTATTGGTGAAACAACCATAGTTGATAAAACAGACAACATTTTATACAAGCTAAAACAGTAAAGTAAATGAAAATTATTTCCTGAGAATAAAGGAAGATGAATTCACTTATGTGTTAGTATAACGACAGAGATGAAAATAAAGCTACTTTAAAATAAAAATTCTCCACAAAGATATGTTTAAATTGAGAATCTATGTTTATAATTAATGAATAGCAAGAAACATCTAAAATCATTTTTAGAACAATGCAAGAATTAATATTAACAAATGTAAATATATAGAGAGAGAAATATATATTCTCAAAAAACCTGAAAAACAAAAATTTTAGTTTTGAAACTACATCAAGAAATAATTTTTGTAGATTTGGAAGCAGAAATTCCATTTTATTTTTGAAAAAATAATTCCAATCTTGTTTCCTATCTAAATTTTTTGTTGATCTATTATTTCACAAGTCTCATTTTTGAAATAAAATATTTGATAATAGTATATATGTACCGTTTACCTTTTTCCTAAATGTTTCTTGTGAAGAATCATTTAATAAATGTGTACTTTAAATTTGTTTTTGAAAAGATAAATATCAATTTGATTCTTGAAATAATTACATCCTACAGCCAGAATTACCTTTCTAATTCTTACATTTGTTCAGGGTCATTGCCATTCCATATCTTGTAGGATAAATCCACATTCTTGGCTTGGCTGTCACAGTTGACTGCATCAGTCTCATCTCCTGCCTTCCCTCCCTGGTTCCCTTTCCTATCGTCACAGAAAACTTCTTGCAGTCTACGAACATATCACATGTTCACAAATGTATGTTTATTCATATTATTCCCAAGGCTTAGAAGCTGTTTCTTTTTATTCTCTCTTTCTTTTCTCCTTCATTCTGTCTCTCACTTTTTTTCTCCCAGTCTCCTAATATTTTCTATTAAAAAATGGTTCTCAATGCGTGATCCATAGATTAACACCATTAGCACCACTTGGTTACTTGGTAGAAATGTCAATTCTTAGACATTACTCTAGAACTACTAAATTAACAATAAGTCTTTGGGGAGGTGGGCTAAACATCTGTATTTTTTTAAATTATACTTTAAGTTCGGGGATACCTGTGCAGTACGTGCAGGTTTGTTACATAAGTATACACATGCCATGGTGGTTTACTGCACCCATCAACCTGTCAGCTACATTAGGTATTTCTCCTAATGCTAACCCTCCATTAGCCCTCCATGCCCCAACAGGCCCCAGTGTGTGATGTTCCCCTCCCTGTGTCCATGTGTTCTCATTGTTCAACTCCCACTTATGAGTGAGAACATGTGGTGTTTGGTTTTCTGCTCCTTTGTTAGTTTGCTGAGAATGATGGTTTCCAGCTTCATCCAAGTCCCAGCAAAGGACATGAACCCATCCTTTTATATTGCTGCAAGGCTGCATAGTATTTCATGGTGTATATGTGCCACATTTTCTTTATCCAGTCTATCATTGATGCACATTTGGGTTGGTTCCGAGTCTTTGGTATTGTGAACAGTGAAATATGTAGGATTATTGCGTATTTACTTACATGGCAATGTGATTTGCTGCCTCCATCCCCTAGTCACCTATATCTGGCATTTCTCCCTATGTTATCCCTCCCCAACCTCCCCACTCCCCACTGTTCCTTCCCTAGCCCCCACAGCAGACCCCAGTGTGTGATGCTCCCCTCCCTGTGTCCATGTGTTCTCGTTGTTCAACACCCACCTATGAGTGAGAACATGCAGTGTTTGATTTTCTGTTCTTGCGTCAGTTTGCTGAGAATGATGGTTTCCAGATTCATACATGTCCCTACAAGGGACACGAACTCATCGTTTTTTATGGCTACATAGTATTCTATGGTGTATATGTGCCACATTTTCCTTGTCCAGTCTATCATTGATGGGCATTTGGGTTGGTTCCAGGTCTTTGCTATTGTAAACAGTGCCTCAGTGAACATACATGTGCATGTGTCTTTACAGTAGAATGATTTATAATTCTTTGGGTATATACTCAGCAATGGAATTGCTGGTCAAATGGAATTTCTGGTTCTAAATCTTTGAGGAATCGCCACACTGTCTTCCACAATGGTTGAACTAGTTTATACTCCCACCAACAGTGTAAAAGCGTTCCTATTTCTCCACATCCTCTTCAGCATCTGTTGTTTCCTGACTTTTTAATGATCTCCATTCTAACTGGTGTGAGATGGTATCTCACTGTGGTTTTGATTTCCATTTCTCTAATGAACAGTGATGATGAGCTTTTTCTTTCATATGTTTGTTAGCCACATATATATCTTCTTTTGACAAATGGCTATTCATATCCTTTACTCACTTTTTGATGGGGTTGTTTGTTTTTCTCTTATAAATCTGTTTGTTTCTTGTAGATTACGAATACTAGTCTGTTGTCAGATGAATAGACTGCAAAAATTTTCTCCCATATTGTAAGTTGCCTGTTCACTCTGATGATACTTTCCTTTGTCGTGCAGAAGGTGTTTAGTTTAATTAGATCCCATTTGTCAATTTTGGCTTTTATTGCTATTGCTTTTGGTGTTTTAGTCGTGAAGTCTTTGCCCATGCCTATGTCCTGAATGCTATTGTTGGGTTTTCTTCTAGGGTATTTCTGGTTTTAGGTCTTATATTTAAGTGTTTAATCCATCTTGAGTTAATTTTTGTATAAGGTATAAGGAAGGGGTCCAGTTTCAGTTTTATGCTTATTGCTAGCCAGTTTTCCCAACACCATTTATTAATTAGGGAATCCTTTTCCCATTGCTTGTTTTTGTAGATGTGTGGCATTATTTCTGAGGCCTTTGTTCTGTTCCATTTGTCTATATATCTGTTTTGGTACCAGTAAATGCTGTTTTGATTACTGTAGCCTTGTAGTATAGTTTGAAGTCAGGTAGTGTGATGCCTCTAGTTTTGTTTTGTTTTGTTTTTTGCTTAGGATTGTCTTGGCTATGCAGGCTCTTTTATGATTCAATATGAAATTTAAAGTAGTTTTTTTCTAATTCTGTGAAGAAAGTCAATGGTAGCTTGACGGAGATAGCATTGAATCTATACATTACTTTGTGCAGTATAGCCATTTTCACAGTATTGATCCTTTTAAGAAGTTTTCCAGGTGATTCTGATGAAAGCAAAAGGTTGAGATGCAACGATATAAGGTAATCTAGAAAATCCAGTCATCAAATTCATAAGCAAGCCCTCATGGAATACTGGAACAATGGCTCCTTGTTTTCTAGGATTCAGTAGCTGGTTCAGTGATTGACAGTAGATCTAGTGTGAGTGACTCTTAACCTTGGCTGTACTTTGAATCATCTAAGGATTTTAGTATTTGCAGGTATAAAAACAAACAAACAAAAAAGACTGAGTCACTTTTCTAGAGATTCTCATCTGGAATACAGCCTGGGATTTGTGATTTTGCAAGCTTCCTTAGTGCTTCTATTCTGCAGACAATTTTGAGAATCACTGCTTTCCCATTCTTACCCTCTCCTAATCACCTCAGAGGCGAATGTTCATTGCCCCCTGCATGGCAATCTCTGCTGTGACTGCAACTGAGCTATTCTCTGCTATTTGTGTTCTCTACCACCTCCAATTCTACCGCTACTTCTTCTTTCACCCTTTCTCAACGTTTTGCATTCAAAGCTTTTATCACAGTTCAATGCATAGTACCCCTTTTAGACAAACGCACTGTCTTACACTTCCTTAAATTTGCACAATGGTTGTTCACTTGACACTAATTCCTAGTCTAAGCAGATATGAGCAAGATCAAAGCCTGTACTATATAGAAATAACTTCTTGTAGGGCCTTTTCTCAAAGAGTTTTAGACATTGCAGATATTTGAATGAGTCATAGAATTTCTTCTCTAAGGCAAATACCCATCTCAAATGTTAATTTCTTCCAAACAAATTTTCCCAGGTAATTCAGTTTTTTTGTTTGTTTGTTTTATGTTTTGAATAAAGTACATTGTGTTATAGTTATTTATCAGTGTCTTTTTTTTTCTTCCCAGAGATCGTGATCTTGATATCAGGAATGAGTTTTCTTAATATTTTACCTGGGTTGTCCAACTGTCTTCAACATTCACATACCCATGCAATTCTCAGTCAGGCATCTGTTCTCAAAAAAAGTGTTCTTATAAATAGATGCCAATTTGATGCAACAATACATTCTTTTTACCATGATTGTTGACCACTGATGAAAAATAAATACAACAAAATTTTACTATTAAAACTTGCATTAATAAGTAATTTTTAAAACTTTTAAAGGTAAGCAAAGATGTCAATCATGTATCTACTGTCAATCAATACTACTTTCAATATGTAAGTTACTTTACCTGGGAGCTTCTTAGAAAGGAACATTGTTAGGCCCTGTACCAGACCTACTACATCTGAATCTGTATTTAATGAGATCCCACGTGATTCATATAAACTTTGTAATTTTGAAATATTCATTTAAAATTTTTAAATCTCAAACATGTCATTTGGATTGAGCTACACATAGGATTTCACATGTATTTTTATGTATATGAATTTCATATATATATTTTGATGACCTATTCTAATAAAAGCTATTGTGTTGGATTTGACTTATTTTTTAGTTTTTTTCCTTAACTATGATCAAGTCAATAAAAAGAAAACAATACTGAATTTTAACAAATTCAGTAAATTCAATGTCTGTTTAAACATCTTTATTTAATACAATTTCTTCTTGTGTCTCTCTTTCTCATTTCATACTTGCCACTTCCATAAAACTTAAGTGGTACAGAGAATGTACTTCCCCTTCCAATTTCTGTTTTACTGCTAGAGCTGCCCAAAGAGGAAATTAAAATTTCTGGCAGTCATGATCTTCTTAACAATGAACATCATCAACATAACCTGCATCATTTCTGATGAAAGAGCTTGTAGAGGGGACTAAAGGATCAGCTGTTTTGTTTGTGTAAATGACTTTTAGGATTTATTCTAACACAGAAATGTCACAGTTTATGCATGTCTCCAAATTTATTATCAGGTCTTATTGGTTAATTTTCTCTCTTATTTCGCCACTTCTTTGTCAATATATAGCATCCTGTATTGCATTTGTTTTCTTTTTTGTTTCATGTATATTTCCTGAACTTGACAGTGAGCTCCTTAAGAGAAAAAAAAAATTTATGATAGGGTCTTTTGTGTCCTGAGCATGTAGCATAGTACCTGATATGTAGTAAATAACAGATGAATATGTGTTGAAAGAGTGGAAGAAAACGTGCAAAGAAAATATAACATCAAAATCTGTGGATAATTTGTTGGGGCAAGACAATCTTTATGCCTGCTCATAAATCCCACTAAATAATATCTTATATAATAAAAATTGATTTTTTTAATATAGAATACTTTATATTTTTAATATATACATTCCATGTTATCAAATATGTAAAAACTCAATGTCAAAAATGCATTCAATGCCTGAAAAACCACGTGTGGTTCAGTTTATTTTAAAAAATAACCTACAAGACAATGAACTATTTTTCACTGATATCAGGAACAGGAAATACCCTATAAAGATAATGAACTTTGGGGCATTTTGCCAAGATATATTTTATAAAATTGTAAATTCCTACCTAGATAAAAACTTTAACATCCAACCAAAAACAGAGGATTAAAATTTTAAGTGAATTAAATAGGATAGTCAGCCTATTATGCAGATCTCTGCAGTGAGGGGCCAGTTTCAGCTGCAGAAAACCACCTCACCTAATGTCAAGCCCTTTCTCACTGTAGCTTATATCAGTGATGCATCTTTCAGGGACTATAGAAGACCTGCCATTGTAGCAGGCCATTGTAACCCAACCAGGGACAACTCTGCCCTTCTGGCTCTAAAACTTGCTGTGGTGTTAACCAAAGTTGTAAAGCTCGCTTCACAGTTCAACTTCTCTCCCTATCCAATCCTGATTCCTTTCTTTCCCTTCCTTATCTTTAACATGTGCATATGAAACTCCTTTTCAATGTGTGCATCACAGAGAACCCAATCAGCAACAATCGCTGTTTTTGTAGAAATCACTGTTAACCAAAAAAGTCAACTTCTGACAATACTGTAGAAAACATGCATTTTAAGACATTTAGTATTTTAAGGTGCTATAGCACCTTAAAATATTTTTTATTTTTTATTACATGGAAAGGCTATTTTTTATTACATGGAAAGCTGTAAACCATCTATATTATCACAATTAAAATGTCAAAAAAAAACCATTCATACTTTAAAATTCTTTCTGCATCTTTCTCTTACTTGTTATTTTTGACAAAACCACATCCCACATCATCTAATAGGTATTATAATTCAATCCTAGTTTCTTTTCTCAGTCTTATCACTTTATAGCAAACTGTAAATTAATCTCTTTGTATCAACATTTCTTGAGCTGTAAAATTAGGGCCTAGCTAACTTCCTGCCTTTTAATACGGTTCCTAGGCAGTCAAATTTTTTTGTAACTTCTTCAAAAATTTTAAGACCTATATAAGTGCAAGGAGGTTTCCTTAACAACGTAGAAAATATCTGCAGTTAATGCTCACTTTTAAGGAATTCTAAGTACCATTAAAATATTGTATCTGCTAGAATAACAATGGTTTTTCACAGAAGCTGAATATGAGAATCACCAGATAAATTTTAATTAAAATGCAGCTTTATTCCTAATCTATTCTATAAGGCCAGTATTACCCTAATACCAAAGCCAAACAAACACAGTACAAGAAAATAAAGTTACAAACAATATTCCTATAAACATTCATATAAAAATTCTCAACAGGCTTGGTGGTGATGAAATCTCTCAGCAATTGCTTGTTTGTAAAGGATTTTATTTCTCCTTCACTTATGAAGCTTAGTTTGACTGGATATGGAATTTTGGGTTGAAAGTTATTTTCTTTAAGGATGTTGAATATTGGCCCCCACTCTCTTCTAGCTTGTAGGGTTTCTGCCAAGAGATCCGCTGTGAGTCTGATGGGCTTCCCTTTATGGGTAACCTGACCTTTCTCTCTAGCTGCCCTTAGCATTTTTTCCTTCATTTCAACCCTGGTGAACCTGATGATTATGTGCCTTGGGGTTGCTCTTCTTGAGGAGTATCTTTGTGGTGTTCTCTGTATTTCATATCTGAATGTTGGCCTGCCTTGCTAGCTTGGGGAAGTTCTCCTGAATAATATCCTGAAGAGTGTTTTCCAGCTTGGATTCATTCTCCCCATCACATTCAGGTACACCGATCAAATGGAGATTAGGTCTTTTCACATAATCCCATATTTCTTGGAGGCTTTGTTCATTTCTTTTCACTCTTTTTTCTCTAATCTTGCTTTCTTGTGTTATTTCATTGAGTTGATCTTCAATCTCTGATATCCTTTATTCTGCTTGATTGATTCAGCTATCGAAACTTGTGTATGCTTCGAAAAGTTCTTGTCCTGTGTTTTCAGCTCCATCAAGTCATTTATGTTCTTCTCTAAGCTGGTTATTCTAATTAGCATTTCATCTAATGCATTTTCAAGTTTTCAGTTTCTTTGCATTGGGTTTGAACATGTTCTTTTGGCTCAGAGAAGTTTGTTATTACCTCCTTCTGAAGCCTGCTTTTGTCAATTTGTCAAACTTGTTCTCTATCCAGTTTTGTTCCCTTGCTGGTGAGGAGTTGTCATCCCTTGGAGTAGGAGAGGCATTCTGGTTTTTGGTGACTTCATCCAAACAGTATGGCAATTCCTCAAGGATCTAGAAACAGAAATACCATTTGACCCAGCAATCCCATTACTGAGTATATACCCAAAGGATTATAAATCATTCTATTATAAAGACATATGCACATGTATGTTCATTTCAGCACTGTTCACAATAGCAAAGACCTGGAACCAACCCAAGTGCCCATCAGTGATAGACTGGATAAAGAAAATGTGGCACGTCTACACCATGGAATACTATGCAGCCATAAAAAAGGATGAGTTCATGTCCTTTGTAGAGACATAGATGAATCTGCAAACTATCATTCTCAGCAAACTGATATAAGAACGGAAAATCAAACACCACATGTTATCATTCATAGGTGGGTATTGAACAATGAGAACACATGGACACAGGGAGGGGAACATCACACACTGGGGTCTTTTGGCGGGTGAGGGGATGGGGGAGGGATAGTGGAGAGTGGGGAGGTTGGGGAGGGATAACACTGGGAGAAATGCCTGATGTAGGTGATGGGGCGATGGAGGAAGCAAACCACCATGGCATGTATGTACCTATGCAACAATCCTGCAAGTTTGCACATGTACCCCAGAACTTAAAGCATAATTAAAAAAAAAAAGAAAAAGCCTAAATGTTCATGGATGGATAAATAGAAAAATAAAATGTGTAAAAAAGAACTCAATAAAATGCTAGCAAATGGACTTAAACAGCATATTAAAAAGATTAAGTATCATGACCAAGTGGGATTTATTCTTGGAATGAAAGGATAGTTCAGGTACAAAAATCAGTTGATATAATAAACAACATTGACAGTGCAAAGGAAAAAAATAACAACATGTGATGATCTTGATTAATATGGAAAAAATTGACAAAATTCTTCATCCTTTTATGATAAAAAACACACAACAAAATAGGAATAGAAAAAGTAATGATCTCAACATAATAAATAGAAAAGTCCACATTTCACATCATGATGGTGAAAACTTAAAGCATTTACTTAGGATCAGTAACAAGAGAAGGATGCCCACTTTTATAACTTCTAGTCAACGTTGTAATAGAAATCTTAGCCAGAGAAAGTAGGCATAAAAAAAAAAGTAGTCAAATTGGAAAGGAAAATGTAAATTTATCTCTTTTGGCAAATGACATGACCTCATTTATTTAAAAAAAAATCCTGAAAATTTCTCAGAAAACTTTTAGAACTGAGAAATGAATTTAGTAAAGTAGCACAATACAGAATCAACATGCAAAAATTAGTTTCAATACTATAAATTAACAACAAAAAATCCAAAAATGAAGTTAGTAATAATTTTATTTAGAACAGTATAAAAAAGAATAAAATACTTAGATGTAAATACATGAAATCAAGTGAAAGTCCTGCACACTGAAAACTACAAAATGTTACTGAAAGAAATTAAATAGGACACAAGATAAATGTGAAGATATCCTGTATATATGGATTGGAAGATGTTACTACTACCCAAAGTATTCTACAGACTCAATGCGATTCCTATCAAAATCTAATCATTATATTATAAGGACACATGGACATGAATGTTCATTGCAGCACTGTTTACAATAGCAAAGACCTGGAACCAACCCAAATGCCCATTGATGATAGACTGGACAGGGGAAATGTGGCACATATACACCATGGAATACTATTCAACCATAAAAAAAGATGAGTTTGTGTCCTTTGCAGGGACATGGATGAACCTGGAAACCATCATTCTCAGCAAAATGATACAAGAACAGAAAATCAAACACCGCATGTTCTCACTCATAGGCAGTTGTTGAACAATGAGAACACGTGGACACAGGGAGGGGAGTATCACACACTGGGGTCTGTGAGGGGGAACTAGGGGAGGGACAGCAGGGGGTGGAGAGTTGGGGAGGGATAACATGGGGAGAAATGTCAGATATAGGTGAAGAGGAGGAAGGCAGCAAACCACATTGCTATGTATGTACCTATGCAACAATCTTGTATGTTCTTCACATGTGTCCAAAAACCTAAAACATAATAAAATATATATTTAAAAAAAAGAAAAAAAATCGATCTTAAAATTCATAAATAATCTCAAGACAACGGATTGTTAAAACAATTTTGAAAAAGAACAAAATGATTTTTCTGATTTCAAAATTTACTACAAACTTACAGTGATTTAGTGTATTACAGATATGTAGAAAGACATACAGATCAACGAAATATAAGAGAGATCCCAGAAATAAACCATATGTAGGCAAATCACTTTTGACAAGGGTGTTCAGATTATTCAACGGGGAAAGGACAATCTTTTCAACAAATAGTGTTTTGGCAAATTAGATATTCATATGCAAAAAAATAAAAGACCTTTACACCATATACAAAAGTTAATTCCAGATGGACAAAAGTCATAAATGTGAACGTTGAAACTACAAACTCTTTGAAGGAAACCTAGGTGAAAACAATTTCTTGGATATGACACACATAGCACAAGCAACAAAGAGAAAATAGGTAAGATGAACTTCATCAAAATTATAAACTTTTGTGCATCATGCATCAAAGAATATAATCAACAGACTGAAAAGGCAACCCATGGGATGAGAAAAAGTATTTGAAAATTATCTATCTGATAAGAGATGAATACCCAGCATATAGAGAGAACTCCTACAAGTTAACAAAACAAATAGCCCTACTAAAAAAATTGAATAAGCATTTCTTCAAAGAAGATATACTAATGAACCCTAAGCATATGAAAATTTGTTCAACATCATAAGCATTAAGGAAATGGAAATTCAAAGGACAATGAAATACCAACTCATACCCATTAAGATGACAATTATATTTAAAAAATAACAAATGTTAGCAAGAATGTGGAGAGCTTGGAAGCTTTGTGAATTGCTTGTAGAAATATAAAATGCAGTGCAACTATTGTGGAATATAATATGGTTGTTTCTTTAAAAATTAAATCTAGAATTCTATTTGATCCAGCAACCAAATTTCTGTGTATATATCAAAAAGAATTGAAAGCGGAAATGTGAACAGATATGTTTACACGAGTGTTTCTAGCAATATTATTCACAATAACCAAAGGATGGAAGCAACCCAAATGTGCACCAATAGACAAAGGGATAAACAAACTCTGATACATATGTGAAATGGCATATTATTTGGCTAAAAAAGAAAAGAAATTTGGACACATGCTGCAACATGGATAGACCCGAAGATATTTTCTTAAGTGAAAAAAGCCAGTCATAAAAGAACAAATACTAAAAAATTTCATTTGTATGAAGTATTTAGAGTAGTCAAGTTTATAGAGACAGAAAGTAAAATGTTGGTTGTCTGTGGAAAAAGAGACATAAAGGGAGTTACTACACAATGGGTATGGAGTTTCAATTGGGAAAGATAAAATGTTTTGGAGATACATAGTATTGGTGGTTGAACAACAATGTAAATGTGCTTAATGCCACTTAAAAATAGTTAAAATGGCAAACTTTATGTTACGAAGTTTTTCTTCATTTAAAAAATGAGTTTCATAAATGTACATATTTATAGAACCCATCAAATTCTTATTGAATGAGAATATTTGTGGTTAATCGTCATAGTTGGTTTTTAATGAAAGGTCCTCATATTATTTTTGTGCAGTCATATTTGGAAATGTCTCCCATGGCATGTTGCTTATGAAAATTCCTCCACCTCTGTGCATGCTTTCTTCAATGTAGCAATACATCTATTCCTCTGTGCATGCTTTCTTCAATGTAGCAATACATCTGTTCTTCTGTGCATGCTTTCTTCAATGTAGCAATACATATGGAAAATGCAAAAAAAGGTAACATCCTAAGAGTAGCATTAACTGGACTTTTCATGTTATGCTTTCCTATATTCTTTATTATATCTAGGTATGGAACTTAGAATTACATGGACTTTATTGAGAGAAAAATTTAATTACCTTATGGATCTCATTATAATGTATTATGTATTCTATTGCCTGCCTGCGGTTAGCTTTAAAGGACACTTTATTATATCATTTTTATGGTCCTGGGGAAAGGCCACAAAAATATGATCAAAAACTACATTTATTCAAATATATCTTCAATAAGTTCTTGGTAAAAACATATAGTTTAACAATGTAAAAACATCAAGACTTTCCAAAAATAAAAAGGACTGACTGGAGATTGGAGACTCTGGATGCCTCCTTTCACACTATCACTACACAGGTATACAACCTTGATAAACGACCCTCATACGTACAGATATTCCCTATGCTCATTAATAAAGGATGATTTGAAGCATATGTGCAATGTTTTCTCTTTTATGGGAACTTTCCATCTCTACAGTTTATCTTGTAACAACTGTGACTACTTCTCAGTCTTGCTGCAAACTTCTTTCCCTTGAGTTTTGTGCAATCCCTGTGAGCAAACTGCCTCCCAACCTTTTCCATAACACTTCCATTCCATTCACATTAGTTGAACTCTCTTTTTATTTTTATTTTTATTTTTTTTTTGAGACAGAGTCTAGCTCTGTCACCCAGGCTGGAGTACAGTGGTGCAATCTTGGCTCACTGCAACCTCCGCCTGCCAGGTTCAAGTGATTCTCCTGTCTCAGCCTCCTGAGTAGCTGAGATTACTGAGTCTTGTCACCATGCCCAGCTAATTTTTTGTATTTTTAGTAGTGACGGGGTTTCACTGTGTTGGCTAGGCTGGTCTCGAACTCCTGACCTCGTGATCTGCCAGCCTAGGCCTTCCAAAGTGCTGGGATTACAGGCACGAGCCACCGCATCCAGCCTCATTTCTTTCTCTCTATGTGTGTCATATATTATCTCACCATAAACTCTCCGTTAAATACTGCTTCATTTCCCATGTGTGCTGATCCACTATGATTCACATGGTCAGTCCTGCATACATGCTTGTTTGATTGCTCAGGCAGTGGTCACAAGCAGGTGGCTCTTGGGCCAAAGATAACATGATGTGCTTTCTTGTCTGTGGGTTGTTAGCTAACAAAGTCATGGAAAGCATCATGTTCTAATGTGAATTACTATTCAACATCAATATGTTGGGAAGCTTTTTTTTAAAAAAAATAAGAATTTCCAACTTCTCTTTGAAATGGAGAGCCTGGTGAGAGAGCATCCATATTTCTATGTGGTGACAACTGCTTGAGACTTGTAGTAGCCATCCTCTTAAGTGAAGTGTTATATCGACCTCACCATAATTTTCACTATTTCCTCTTCTCTCTGTGTCTCCATTGGACAGTCAGTTCTTATCTACCATCTTACATTTTGCTGTTTTTTATTTATGTACATTTACTCTGGGACCTCCAGATATTTAAATTTCAAACTTTGACCAAAACTTGCTACTACATGTCACCATCACTCATGAACTTGCCATTTACATTACCAAAGTTATCATCTCATTGCTGTAATTACTAATACCTAAAATGTATTTATGTATTTTTGTATTATTTAAGTCTATTATTATTTTCTAGGTTAGCTTTTTCTCAACTGTGTTCTGCAAATAATTAGTTCATGTAGATATTCATAGATGTTCCTCTAGAGCGGAGGAAGATAAATACACTTGGAAAAAATGAGGATGAGCAAAACTGAATGGGTTTTGGATGGACTTTAGGATGCCATTCTGCACTGTGAATCACCTAGAAAGAGAAGCAGTCTGTAGAATTTTCTAACTTGTTAAACCATAAAAATAACTTTGGCATCATTCCTTATAAATTCTTATCAATGAGAAAGGGCTTTGAGCTCATCTCATCCAATTCCTTACTTTACAGGTGAGGAGACTAAGGTCTGATAAGGATAAAGAATGTCTTACCATTCTTATATTTGTGATGATATTGACTACATTTTTTAATGAACTTTCATGCTTACGCTCTCCAAATAACGCAACCTTAGTGTTCTTCAACTCGTATCTTTTTCAACTAATCAGCCACATCATGAAGTGAAGCCTTACCCCACTTGCTACCCTGCTGGAGAGGGGAAAGCCATTTTAACAATACTCGACCTAACACAATACTCTATCTAACACATTTAACCATAGTTTATTTGACATATTATTCTACCTAACACAGTACTTCACCTAACTCTACCTAACACAGTACTTCACAATCTCTGCCTAACACATTTAACCATAGTCACCTAACACATTACTGTACCTAACACAATACTCTGCCTAACACATTTGAAGAGTAATGTGGTCTAGAGAGGAAGAGGGGTCACTAACACAATCACAAATCATCCGGACGAAATTTTTACACATATTCTATTACCAGAGCTTCTAATAAGTACACTCATTCCTGAAGGTTCTGATATTATCTTGAGGGTGCATGGCCATAAACATATTAGGCAATGTTTGTTATTAGCAGATGTGAGTATTTTGTCCAAAGAAACATTTACTAGAGATATCCAATTCCATTTGTCTTTGAAATAAAGGTCTTTGAATCAAATGTTTCCTCCTCATAAAACACAGTACACCAGATGGCAGGTAGATGGCCTTTGGGGCTAAATATTTGGTAGAGGAATCAACATGCAAACCAAGCTTGGTTTGTGAGTGACATTAGAATTTACGTTGAGCTATTACACCCGAGTTTTCCTTTCTGGAAATAGGTTCTGCAACTTCATAATTGTATTTGAAGGATTACATCAGAAAACATATGTAAAAAGCTCAGTATTGAATAGTTCCCTTTTAAATGTTATTCCCTTTCACTTACCAGTTAAAATGATTAATGAAATAAGCCACTATTCATTTCCTTATGGGAGGAAGAGGCTGAGAATTAGGGAAGTTCTTTCCTGAGAAAGTATTGCACTGCTCTTGGATGAAGCGTTATTTGCCCTGTAAATGATGGCTTGTTGCTTTAGCAGTTCTGTAGGGGAGAGGAGGTCTTGCTTCCTCTCAGCAGTCCATATCAATCCCTATGCCTGGGTGACAGAATGTTGTGGCACATAAATATTGCAGAGTTGGTGTTGCTCCATTATTTACTCCTTCTGAAGAGAAACATTGATCAAATTCAGCGTATCTGTACTGGTGATTTATTATTCCATTTGATTCTTTTACAAGAGGATTAATGATTGAGGTAAAGTCTCTTCAGCTTTTGAACAAATAAATATATATGCTACTTGGTTATTTCATTACATCCAAATTTGAAGTCTCTAATGCTACATTGGGTTTAAGAAGGCTTTGAGCAGGAGGTTCCAAAAATCCCTGTGTTTTGACTGAGGCAGTCTTTTCTAGAGAGTTTTGTTTTTTAAAAAAAATGTTACAATGATTTGAGCCCTAAAATACACTGTTGATGTTTAAAGCTTATGAATTAGTCATGTTAGTGGAAGTAGTTTTAGCATAAACATTCTGGAATTCTGATCTACTGAAAAGTAAGTACTGTTTCCATACGAGGGAATAAAAGAACTAGAGAAGTCTCACTTCACCCTGTCCCTGAGAAGTCTCCTTGGGGAAACCAAAATCTAGAATGAAAGAGTGAAGGAGCCACCTCCTGCCCTTTAGATGGTACCTTTATCTCAGCACTCAAGTGGGTCTACAGTTGGTCTTCTGGTTTTTGACATGGTGCCTAATGCATCTGACTGGGATACTAAACATTGATCAAAGTGGCCCCTGCATCTACTCTTGGTCTTAGAGTTGTTTGGGTGATCCTTTTTCTATTGAGTCTCAACCACTTTCCAGTCTCTCTTCTTTCCTTGTCTATTCTAGACTTTTTACATCCAGCAACCTCTGGAGCTAGAGAGAAAATACTTCCTCTGTCTCATGTATCTTTCCTGGCCCCTCTTTGTTTATAATCATATTCAAGTGTTTCCCATCCCTCAAAAAATCTCTGCTTCTATAACTGATTTCCTTTATTAGTTGCCATTTAATTCTTTTTTCCCTTTATCATCCAAACATTTTGAAAAGGTTGTTAACAGGCATCTCTAACTTTTCCTTCACTCTCCAATCCATCATAACTTGGTTCTTGTTCTTAGCACACTTCTAAAATTGCTCTTCTTCTAATCCTCAAAAATTTACTAACTTCTAGATCAAAGGACACCTCTCATATTTGAGACTTTTACTCACAATGTCCAGGATAACACTCATATTAACAAGAACTTACATTCATTTGCATTTTCTGATATGCTTTGATTATATTATGCATCTTATATTCATTATGTCATTCAATCCCCAGACTGACTGTATGAGAGAGATACTATTGTTATTCTCATTTTATTGAGAAGGATGTTGGGAATCAGAGAGATGAGTGGACTGCAGTCACATTGTTGGGAAGTGGCAAGCCAGATCTGAACCTGGATTTTCTTAAGACTCTATCCCCTTATGTTTTGAAGCACCATGCTCTTGTTTTCCCACTGATTTTTTTTTTTTTTGACTTTGCCATTTCTGTCTTCTTGGCAGATTCTTTTTTATCCACCCTTCAAAACATTGGTTCTTAACCTTTTTACACAACAGAATTAACTGAAGATATTGTTAAGACTATGAATGTCATGTGCTTACTCCAAACACTGAATCAGAATATCCATATTTGGGGCCTAGAAATCTGCATTTAAACTCTCATGTACACAGTATAGTTCAAAAGCCATTGTTACCCAATCTTTTTAATAATCTCATCCAATTTCATAATTGCACCTGCCACCTATAAAGTGATATTTATAAATATGTTTCCTGACACAAGGTATCTCCCTTTGTTTTTTTTTTCCCTGATTTCTGGAGTCCAAAATCTTTCTACCCGGAAGATGACTGAACCTACATGCCCTGCAGAAGATGCATCATCTTTCCCCTTGTAACTCTTGGATAAGACAGGATATAATATCACTCTTTATCTAATTGCTCAGATGGTTTCCTTTGCCTGTAAGACAAAGTTTAAGGCTCATAACAGGGTATGCATAGTCCATGATAATCTGTCCATCTAATCTCTAGTTTCTTTTCTTAGTAGTCCATAACTCAAAATTTGTTCTTCATGTTTCTGGAGTACATGTGATTCCTTCTTACATATACACTATCTCCTGTTTCTTTTGTCTTTACGCTGCTGTCTGTCTAGAATGATTGCCCTCTCAACTTTAGCCTATCTTACTTCCATCAGAATTTTCTAGGTACTGCTTCTTCCTGGAGTTCTTTATTAACCCTTTTTTCCTATCAGCTACACATTTTGGTTAGATGTGCCTCCTCTATGTTCCCATAATACCATGCATATACATTTATATAATATTTATGACATTTTCTTATGATCTGTTTTATTTCAGATGAAAAAAACTACCGCTTCAAGTACAAAACTGTACCTTATGTATCACTGTATCCATAGCACCTCACTGAACCTAGCAGACAGTGGACTGAAGTAAATATTTTGAATAATATGCAAATATTGTTATCAATATTAATAACAACTCTTTATGGAATGCTTTATAAGTGGTAAGCCTTAAGTAAGGTTAGATTTGGATTTGGGTCAGTTTCTCAGACTTGATTGGGCAAGACCCTGCCTTATACCTCTTTCTTATTGAACCATACAATTCAGCTCTCAATGGGCTTAAACATGCTGCAGTTGTGACAAGCTTAAGTTCTGACTGACAGGGTGAACACATACAATTTAGAATGGGTGATGATAAAGTATCATAGCAGAAGTATTTATGACTATTAAGAGAACACAGAGAAACAGCCCTTTGATTTTGCTATAGAAAAGGTGTTAGAGACATGTTCCTAGATTAAGTGAATTTTGAGCTATGTCTAATTTTATAAATTTTATAAATGTGCTTTCAGTTTCTGGGAAATTTGAATCATTGCAGAAGTACTATATTTTCTTTAAAAAAAGGAATTTATTGCTGTATTGTCATTTTCTTTAAAACCATGATTGTTTCTTCATCATTCACCTATCATATCAAATAATCCTTAATAGTGTCAACAAAATGAACAACTCCAGGTGCACCATCAATATTGTATTCTATTTCATTTAATTATTTTGACCACTGCTATCTTCACAGTGCTAATATTGTTCATGTTGAATGCTACATAAATGCCACCCTTTGGAATTGGGCAAAATAGTTGCCTGGTTGAAAGCAACCAATAGAGATATCCATAGAACCTCAGGTAAATAGCCAATCCTGAGCTGGATTCCCCATAGTTTGGGAGATGGAGAAACAAGTATTATATCTGCTTTCCTAAATCAAGAATTTTTAATCAAGTTTATAGAAACAAAACTTTTACATGTATTGGACAAAGGGTAATGAACTGTATTCTGTAAATAGGCATTACATTGTTAGACATAATGGAAATAAACTAGAATAATCTAGCAAATCTTTTGAAAGTGGAGTAGGGCATGGATAATCAGGAAAAGGAGAAAAGTAATGCAGTATAAACTAAGGCAGAACATGTGAATGCACACAAATACTGCTCAAACCTAGAAAGGAGTTTAGAAAATCTTTCAGATTTCTTTGTGGTCAGCAGATGATGCTGAGAAATGGTCTCTGTCCTAACCAGGTCTAATGAAATCAATGTTTTGTATGCTTGTTTATTTTTGTTTTACCATTTAATATCTTCCTGTCTCATAAATAGTATCCAGGTTTTGATAAAGAACTATCATCTCCGGGCATTAAGGCGAACCAAATAAACATTTATAAGGAGCAGTTAGTTACTTTCTTCCTGGCCTTGATTTTATTTACTCAATTAATTATTTAATCGTAACAAGGAACACAGCCTCCCTGTGCTCTCTTCATCCCTTTGCAGTAATCAGCAGTGAAGGGAGGCAGTGCAGTAAATGGGCTCTGTATGAAGGGATAAGAGAATCATGAATAACGGTTGTTTTAAGTACCATGAACAGAACAGCAGCAGCTCAGTAATAATAATAAAAATGTAATTTATATTAAGTACATCTTATGAAAGGTTATTATGTAGAGAATAAATTACTAATTTCTCTACATGATGATTGGTGGTTCTCCATCACAAATAGGCACCGAAAAAGAAGATCTAGATTTAAACATTAGCCAACTAGATTATTGAAAAAGATAGTCATATTTTTTCAGTTACACTCTAACAAAAATAAGAAGGATTTTTCATCTCCCCAGAACATTTAAGTCAAAGTGTGTGTGTTGCTAGGGGGATGGATTCAAAGGCTATCTTGTAAAATTTTGGGGGGGGGATAACCTGAAATCCTAGACAACTGGTACACAGAAAAATATCCTAGATTGTGTAAATAGTGCTTTACATAACAATTTGGTTTTCTTTTTGAGATGAATGCTTAACTCTCAATTTTTCAGTGGACTAAATACACCCTGAGCAATTAAGAGACCTAGTGAATGCTACACAGCTAGTTAATAATGGTGGAATAGGAGCTCAAAAATAGGTCTTCTGACTCCAAAGTCAATGAGTAAATTGTAGACTTGTCAGGTAGAACCCCTTGAAGAATGTTCTGCAATGATCTTCAAGTGATAGGTGAGAAAACTGAGGTAAAGATAGTTAAAATTACAGCAATTTAATAGAAACAGGATTTGAATTTCCTGTCTTCAGCGTAAGTGTGCTTTCCAATAACTGTTGATCCAGCTCCACACACAAAGGGCAGCATGAAGAAGAACGGATGCAGCCAAGTTGCCCTTGCATGCCCAATTAGCAGCAGGGACACAAAAATTCCACTTCTTTCTTCTGCCTTTTGTCCTTTAGTAACAGGATAAAATATTACAGTCAAGAAATTAATAGTGCTTGTCTCCATATCCTGCTTTCTAAGATTTAATCTTTGTTGTACTGATAGTCTTCCAGGCTTTTGTTAATGAGGTAAGAGGAAACTTGGACCAAATATTTGACCGACAAATCCATTAGGAATGGCCTAGAGTTACTCGTGGAAGGAACGAATATTGAAAAGCCTGAAGGAAGGGGTGGGTGAAATTATGGAGAGGAGGTTGAGAGGGTAGAAATGGAAAAGAGATAATTTTCCAAGCAACTGAATGTGAGAAGATTCTTCTTGCCCTAGAAGAAATATTTCTATGGAGAAGTTTTAAGAAATTTTGCTGTGCTTGTGGAGTATAATTCCTCACCTTTCTTCCTGGTTCTCCACTACTTTTCCAAAAGAATTCAGTAAAATACTGCATTGCTCTTTAAGACATTTAAAGTCAGAATTGCATTTAATAATTTTGAAGTTAGAATTGCACTGTGGTAATGAGAGGACTGTTTCCACAACACTTTGTGAGAAGAAAAAGGCACATTTCTTTATTTTTCTATTCTTATATTTATACCTGTGATCACTCAATTTCAAGCCTAGTTTTAAGTTTTTATTATAATTAAATAATAATCAACTTTATAATTGTTTTCTTAATTATTTGTTTTTCACTTCGGAGAATGGAAGGATTTTTCTTTAGCTGGGAAAGGATATTAACAGTTTCTCTTTCTTCAATATCTTTCTTATTTCAGTCAGTCTTCCTATTCCCAGTCTGTTAAATTTCCGACTTTACCACTCTATGCTACCTTCAGAATAAAGGCTATTACTCTTTCTTTGGCATACAAGTCCCATTATTAACTAGACACCATCCAATCAGTCAGGTCTTCTACAGGGCATGTGCCAAGTGTGTTGGACACATTATAATACTTTAAGTTCATCATTCTGTTGTTCTTTCTTGTCTAGGACCTTTGAACATATTTTTTCTCCCTGTTTGGCTTTTTATTTCCTGGTCTGATGGATATAATCTTTAAAAGGCAGCTTAAATATCATTTGTGTTGTCTTCCTTGCATTCTCAATGCAGAGAAAGACACTCCCCTCTTTGTGTTGTCTAGGGATTTAGAGTATTCTTTTGTCATGGAACTCACAGAGTGTTGTACAGTGATTGTCTTTATACCAGTCTGCTATTGGGCATTTTGCTACCAAAGGCCGTGTCCTATTCACCCTTGTTGACGTAGAACAGCATCTGGTATATAGTAGGCGCTAATTTAAATTTTGTTATATTAGATTGAATTTGACTAGAATGTCAAATAAACTTCTTAAACAAGTGACCTGGATATTTCCACATGGTTTAAATTGGGCATTTCAGTGAAAAGAGAAAACATCACACAACAGTCATTCTTGGGAAAATGTCCCCCATTCTTTCATTTATGCAGGTGTAAATGGGTTCTTTCCTGGAAGTAGATTTCTTTTAAGACTGGTTCCTTGACCTCTGTTGGGGAAAGTGGCCTACAGAAGTTTGTTTACAAAGAGCCCAGATTTCTGAGATTTTGTTTTCTAACATATTTTGCAGGAGGAAGAAATGGATAAAAAGTACCAACATCTGTAGGACCACTCTTAACTCCTAAATTATAACTCATTTAGACTCTAAAATTCTCCTTGCTGTGTGATCTATTGGTAAGATAGCCTACAGCAAACCATTTTATTCGTCTTAACCCCCACCACCTAAAATCTTTAAAGAGTTGAAGACTTTTCAATGTAAGCAATGAAGTGAGGGAAATAAGGCAGCCAATGTATTACGTGTGTGTAGTGCCTCTATTGCACCTGGTATATACTGTTTTCAGCCTGTTTTATCAGTAACTGAAGTATCTTCTTTCCTGTTAGGGCTTTCTCTTCACAACGGAACTGGGTTACCAGACATGTTTGCTGAGGTCCTGAAAATTTGTTTTCAAACAATCAACTTTTTTGTGACATTTTAAGGATAGTTTAACTTAAAGGACCAGAAAAGAAGAAATGTGCCTTATCTTCATTGCTGACTTACTAATTCTGGAAGTCCAAAGTTAGAAACCAGCAAGAAGTAGTAAAACACTTTCTGCATTCTATTCCATATCATCTCTACCAGAGCATAACACATTTTTATAGGGAACCAGTAGCTATTTATAATATAAAAGACACTGCAGAGTGAACCTGACAACTGTTATGAAAGAACAAACATCCGCTGAAGAGTCATTTGCTCAGGAAAATTTTACTTTTCTGTTGTCATTGCCTCAGCCATTATCTTATGCTCTGGAAGTTATCCTCATTGCATATAAAAATTCTATGTGGTAAATGTGCTATAAGCTGATAAACTTATCCTGGAGGCTTTTATTTTTTCATGTTTAGTATTTCATTAGGCTGAATAGTGACCTCTTTTTAAAATTTTTATTCTATTTTTACTTTGGTCTCTGATGGTAACTGCAGGTCTCTCTTTTTCAATTTAAGTATAATTGAACCTGAGATTAACTGTTCACAGATACTGGTAAACTTTGCCATATATTGCCTATAAACAAATTCCAACTTCGATTTGAATAGCACCTTTCATATCAGTGTTCCAAATTGCTTCACAGTAATATATCATCAATATTTCACAACATGGCATCATTGAGCAGTGTATTCAATGATTTAGCTATCACTTCTAATAATCTAGAGAAGCAACAACCAGAGGGAAATAGGTCTCCTTTCTTAACCATAGGGTGAAATAGATTTAATATTTTCCAAATCTGGGTAAAAGCCCTTAACCTATGTTTAGAAGAACAGTCTAACAGGAAAGGTGTAAAAGTGCCCCGAGGGCACCATTTACATTTGCATCTGTAAATGCAAATCCAATGAACAAACCCTTGATGTATATGTAACTACATCCTTGATATTTGAATATAGTCTATGAAGAAAATTAAAAATAAAATTGTGTTATTTTATTTAAAAAATTAATTCAAGAGATAAATTCCTAATTATTATTATTGTGGGAACACAATTTGTCCAAGCCAATAATGAGAAAAGTCATCCTGTATTTCTATTTGTATCCCTCCTCATCACATCCAGTACTTATCTTAATGCCTCTAGATTTCTTATTATTTCTTTCCATCCTATTCTTGTCTCCATAGTTTAGGTCTTCATTTTTCACTTGGGTTATTTCAGCACCCATATGACCAGTTTTCTTGAATCTAGTTTTGCCTGAACATCCTACATTACCACCCCAGATAGTTCTCATTATAAGTGCCAGAGTGAATTTTCTGTAATGAAAATGGACAATGTCTCTCTTAAGATAAAAGTGTCCTCCAATTACTTCAATAGGTTCAATAGATTTCAGAATGCTTAAAATCCTTAGCATGGCAGATAAGGCCTTTCATGAACTGACCGCTGCATACGTTTCCACCCACGGCTCCTTTTATTCACAAAATGAGCACCCACCTTTCCTCTGCACATTGAACTCTTTGTGGTTTAATGGACATGTTACCTTTTGTGTCATCTCTGGATTTTAGAACTTATTGAATCTTTTTCCCAAATGCATAGTCACCTGCTTACTCAGTTCTCTCACTCACTAGGGCAAATTATGCTGCACTCAATCTAATGCCTGATAATCTATACTTAATATCTGATTGCTGAATATAATATAAGGCAAGAAAAGCATTCATATCTCCTGTTTACTGCACTGTGCTAGATATAGGCAAAAATAAAAAAAATTAATTCCACATATTTTGTTAAAATATGAACCTCTTTTAGAATCTGTTGAAAATTGCATACTAAGCCTCTTAGTGGAATAGAAGGCACAGACACACTTGCATACACAACTTTCCATACAGCTTGAGAGGGATCATACATAACTTAAATTCAATCTAGGAATTTGCAGCTAAAAGGTCCCTGCTCTAAGGCATTCCCAAATAGGTAAACATACCATTGGGAAGTTTGTTCATTTGTGTCAGTTTGTTCTACCTCACTATAATTAAGAGCATCGTATAATCTGGGTTGGCAAATCCTCTAAATACCTTCTAGCTGAATTTCCTATCTGATATATGAAGCATCTCTACAATGTTTACATCACATGCTTTTTCCTCTCCTGTTATATACTGTTACTCAATGAGAGTGAAGCCACTACATCTTGAGCTTGATCATGTCCATTTTTTGGAGAGGAGGGCAGGTGTCCCAATCAAGTTCAAAAATAGTGTGAGAATACAGGAAAAGAAGATTGGCATGGCTAGGCTGACCTCTCTTGTTTATGGGCTGGACTTAATATGGTTTGAATTCACTACCAGCAACAAAGGTGGAAGCACTCAAGTATGTTTATCAGTTTGCCCATATATGGGGTAGAATGGAAATAAGGCAAGGCAAAGCTTGAAAGACAGCAATTGAGCATTAAAAATTTGAGTAAGACTGCTTAATAAAAAATGTACACAGAAATTGTACGCAGGAAAATACAAAAAACTGAAGAAATCAATGCATATTGAAATAAAGAGATACTGTGTTCATGGATTGGAAGACTTAATATTGGTAAGATGTCAATTTGTCTCAACTTGGTCATAGATTCAATAAATGCAATCTCATCAAAATTCTAGAAAGTTATTTTGTAGATATTGACAAGCTGCAAAATTTGTACAGAATGGCAAAAGACAGAGAATAACAAAATACTGAAGAAGAACAAAGTTGGAAAACTGAAATTATTGAATTTTAAGACTATGTGTACATGTATGTACATCCATATAAATGCATATGTATGTATATGCACACATACATATGTTATATGCATATGCTACATGCATACATGTACACATGTATTTGGTGTTTGTATAGGACTACATATGTGCTATATGTATATACACGCATGTATACATGTTATGGGTATGTGTGTATTTCATGCATGTATGCATACATGTGTGTATATATGCATATTCAATGTGTGCATGTATATACATATGCATATGTGTTATATGTATATGTGAATCTGTTGTGTACATATATGTTGTTATATGCATATATGTTATATGTATGTGTGCATACATATGTTGTGTGTGTATACATATATGCATCTATGTGTATGTATACACACTGAAACAGGGACAAGATACAGAGACAAAGAGAAAGATTTATTTTTAGGAATCGGCTCAACATGATTGTGAAGACGTGCCAGTCCAAAATCTTCAGAGTAGAACAGTAGATTGGAGATTCAGAGAAGCACTGATGTAGTTCAAGTCCAAAGGCACTCTGCTGGCAGACTTCATTTTTCTTCAAAACAGATTAGACTTTTTCTATTAGTGTCTTTAGCAGATATGATGAGGCCCACACACATTATGGAGGGTAATCTACGTTACCCAGTCTGCTGATTTAAAAGGTAATCTTGTTTTTAAAAACACTTTCACATAAACATTTTAAATAATGTTTGACCAAAATCTGGATACAGTGGTCTAGCCATGTTGCATATAAGATTAATTATCACAAACACTTACTATCATGCTACATTAATAAATACATCATAATATTGGTAAACCATAGATGCATAAATCAATGAAATGGAATAGATAGCACAGAACTAAATCTGTATGGGTATGGTCAACTATGTTTGAGAAGGGTGCAAAGCTGATTATATAGAGATGATTTTCTTATTAACAAATTGTGCAGGCACAATTGGATGTCCACATGACCAAAAAGAATGAGCCTAGATAGAAATTTTACACATTTCACAAATATCAACTCAAGATTGATTGTAGACCTAAATTTAAAATGCAATACTATAAAATGTATAGAGATAAACAAGAGGAAGTTGGCAATACCATAAGTTTCAGACTGAATTGTTAGAGACAACCCAAAAAAATAATTCATTAAAGAAAGAACTGAATCAATATCAGGAAAATGGCCATACTGCCCAAAGGAATTTATAGATTCAATGCTATCCCCATCAAGCTACCGTTGACTTTCTTCACAGAATTAGAAAACAACAACAACAACAACTACTACTACTCTAATTGTATATGGAAACAAAAAAAGAGCCTGTACAGCTAAGACAAGCCTAAGCAAAAAGAACCATGTTGGAGGCATCATCATGTTACCTGACTTCAAACTATACTACAAGTCTACAGTAACCAAAACAGCATGGTGCTGGTACCAAAACAGATATAGAGACCAATGAAACAGAACAGAGGCCTCAGAAATAATGCCACACATTTACAACCATCTGATCTTTGACAAACCTGATAAAAACAAGCAATGGAGAAAGTATCCCCTATTTAATAAACCATGTTGGGAAAACTGGTGAGCCATATGCAGAAAACTTAAACTGGACTCCTTCCTTACACTTTTACAAAAATTAATTTGATGCATTAAACACTTAAACATAAGACCTAAAATCATAAAAACCCTAGAAGGAAAACTAGGCAATACCATTCAGGACATAGTTAGGGCAAAGACTTCATGACTAAAACACCAAAAGTAATGGAAACAAAAGCCAAAATTGACGAATGAGATCTAATTAAACTAAAGAGCTTCTGCCCAGCAAAAGAAACTACTATCAGAGTGAACAGGCAACTTACAGAACGGGAGAAAATTTTTGTGATCTATCCATCTGATAAAGGGCTAATATCTAGAATCTACAAGAAACTAAAACAAATTTACAAGAAAAAAACAACCCCATTAAAAAGTGGGCAAAGGATATGAACAGACACTTATTAAAAGTAGACATTTATGCAGCCAACAAACATATGATAAAAAGCTCATTGTCACTGATCATTAAAGAAATACAAATCAAAACCACAATGAGATACCATCTCATGCCAGTTAGAATGATGATCATTAAACAATCAGGGAACAACAGATGCTGGAGAGGATGTGGAGAAATAGGAATGTTTTTACACTGTTGATGGGACTGTAAATTAGTTCATCCATTGTGGAACACAGTGTG
This sequence comes from Cacajao melanocephalus, assembly GCA_963573385.1. NCBI lineage: Eukaryota > Metazoa > Chordata > Mammalia > Primates > Pitheciidae > Cacajao > Cacajao melanocephalus. The sequence continues at coordinate 96,235 of CAUYLG010052655.1, read as the reverse complement.
GAGATTCCTCAAAGGTCTAGAACCAAAAATAGCATTGGACCCAGCAATCTCATTACTGGGTATATATCCAAAAGATTACAAATCATTCTACTATAAAGATACCTGCACACATTTGTTTATTGCACTGTTCACAATAGCAAAGAGTTGGAACCAAACCAAATGTCCATCAATGATATACCTGGTAAAGAAAATGTGATACATATGTACCATGGAATACTATGCAGTCATAAAAAAAAGATGAGTTCATATTCTTTACAAGGACATGAATGAAGCTGGAAACCATCATTCTCAGCAAACTAGCAGGGGAACAGAAAACCAAACACCACATGTTCTCACTCATAAGTGGGAGTTGAACAATGAGAACACATGGACACAGGGAGGAAAACATCACACACTAGCGCCTGTTGTGTGGTGAGAGGCAAAGGGATGGATAGCATTGGCAGAAATACCTAATATAGCTGACAGATTGGTGGGTACAGCAAACTACCACAGCACATGTATACCTATGTAACAAACCTGCACATACTGCACATGTATCCCAGAGCTTTAAGTATAATTTTAAAAAAAGAAAAAAATAAAATAATTTTTAAAAATAAGAAAAGTCCATGTGACAGATGGGACACCAATAAAGTAAAAATAAATAAATAAATAAATAACCAGAAAGAATTCTCCTTCATAAATGAAAAGATAAGCCACATATTGGGAGAAAATACTTGCAAAGCACATATTTGGTAGAAGATTTGTATCCAAAATATAGGAACAACTTTTAATATGCAACAATAAGAAAAAATCCAATTTAAAAATAGGCATAAGATCTGAACAGACATCTCACCAAATGTGCTGTGCAGATACCAAATATGTATATGAAAATGTGTTCAACTTAATTTTTATTAGAGAAATAAATGTAAATTAAAGTTACAATGATATACTACCACACACAAGAATGACTACAATTTAAAAATCTGACGATATCAATTTTTTTTGTGAAGGTGTGGAGCAACCAGTGTTCTCATTTTTTTGCTGGTTGGAATTAAAATTGGTATAGCAGTTTCTTAAAAAGCTAAACATAATCTTGCCATGCAATCCAGCAATCACACTCTTGGGTATTTATCCAACTAATCTGAAATCTATGTCTGCATAAAAACCTACATGCAAATATGAATAGTATCTTTGTTCATAATTGCCAAAAACTAGAAGCAACCATGATATTCTTCAATATAAGCATACTGTGGTGTATTCATACAATGGAATGCTATTTTGTGATAAAAAATAATGAGTAATCAAGCCAAAGACATAGGTAAATCTTTCATTTGCATTGCTAAGGATTCTTTCAAATTAGAAAGAATCTAATTTTAAAATGCTACATAATATATGATTCCACTTATATGAGATTCTGTAGAAGGCAAAACTACAGAAATGGTAAAAAGTTTGAGAGTGATTTAGGGAGATGTTGAAAAGGTGAAGCACAGGGAATTATTTATGGTAATGAAACTATCCTGCATGATACTGGAATGGTGAAAACATGATACTCCATATTTGTCAAAACCAATACAACTTTATTAGACCAAGAATGAACATTAAGGTATAAAAATTTTAAAAAAGATGTTTAAGGGGGGGTCAGTGAATCTTATTGTGGCATGCAGCATGCAATAAAGGAATCTACCTGTAGTACAAATGTATGAAACAACTCACAGAATTTGATAGTGGAAAAGGTGCTGACTGACCTACGTAATTTTGGAAAGGAATAGAGTTTCAAAAACCAAAGACAATGTACTATAGTTGATAAAATTGTTTCCTATGGGTGTATATGTTAGTAATTTAAAAATTAAATAAATGGGTGGTAGGAGCCAGGTTTCCACTATTGGAATGGAAGATAACAAATAAGAAAGTGGTGGAAGTTTTGAATGATCCATAAGGGAGTGAATTAGAGTTGGAGACATCAGTATGAATTAAAGTTTTGATTTAGTGTAGATACAGATGATTACAGAAATATTCATAGGTACGTGTAAATACACAGGTTGGTAGGCCCATGTATATGTCCTTGCTCTTTTAGCTGAGAGGCCCTAGAATCAATGATACTCCAGTAACAATGAGGACACATAGCATCTACATCTTGGTTTTCATTCTTCAATGTAGTGTCTAAAAATAAGAAAATGCACACACACACATACACACACAAATAGGGTATGTCACAAGGATATACGAGCTAACTCAAAGAGCATCCTATTGTCAAAACTGAAACAATTTGTGCATTAATGTTTAAAAAGTAACATCAAATTATAACCCAAAGTATTATATAAAATAAATATCTATGAGTCTATAAATGATTAAATAAATAAGTGTGGGGCCGTAGAATAATCTTCCAATGTAGAAAAATTCCAAATACTTTATGTCGATACTCTGCTCTCACGGAGATGGAGTGTGAATGCTACTCCTCAATTGTGGGCTATGCATAGTGATTTTTTTCTCAAGAGTACAGTACTGAAAGGAAAGGGAAGTCACTTTGCAGTGGAAAAACCTTATAGATACTACCTCAGCCAGAGTCAGGTGAAGAAAGTCAACATCAACAGGGATAAGTCGTGTTGATAGTACATATCCTTGATGTGATGAGAATGTCATTTTACCTCTATGGGTTTCCTCCCCAAAATCCATAATTCCACATCTAATCATGAGGATAACATCAGACAAATCCCAATTAAGGGACATTCTACAAAGAAGTGACTGGCACTCTTAAAAATGTTGAGGTTTTCAAAACAAGGAATATCTCAAACTATCACAGCCAAGAGCAAGTTAAGATTTGACCAATAAATGTAATGTGATTTACTGGATGAAATTCTGTAACAAACAATGATATAAGGTAAAAGCTAAGGAAATACGAATAAAATATGAATTTTCATAAATAATGTGTCACAAATGTATCATAGTAATGTAACATGTTAAGAATAGGGGAACTGAGTGTGGGCTATTTGTGAGCTTTCTGTATTATTTTTGCAACTTTTCCGTAAATCTAAAACAATTCTAAAATTTTTAAAAATAATAAATTTATCTAAAATGTTAGATTCCAAGTTATGGGTATTTTATGGTTGAGTTCACTAACATATTGTTGTTTGCTAGTTAAAAATAAATTCAAAGTAATCAGTTTTTCTCACTGACCTTCTCAATTTGTTGAGATGAACTTGGCTGAGAGATTTTTTTCTTTTGCTTATCAAATGATTGGCTTTTAGCAGAATTAGCAATAGAGATCTGAGTAGTTGCCTATCCCTTTTTATATCCTGAATTAGTGCCAGTTTTGTGATTTTTATATTAAAACCAATCTGTGGATCCACTTTCTGTTTAATGTTTACTCATGTATTGCTTGTTCTCACAATATCACAATTTTATGCTCACATGCTTGATTGTTTCAGGCTATTTTTCACTTTTATTTCTTTCAGTATTCAGATTCTATCTCTATTATGTGATTTACCAAAGAGTGTTGTATATGTTATGTCCATATGCTTTTCTATCATATTTATTTATAAAATCTCCGAAGATGTATTTTTGTCACTATTAAAACATTTATAGGAAAATATCCAATATTCGGTGGCATACAAAAATAAGCATTTGTTAATTTCTAAAACCGTGAGTTGGCTAAAGGTCAGCTGATCTAATATGAACTCAGCATGAGGTGTGTTTTCTCTATGTGTCTCTCATTATTTTGCTGGGATCAGAAAGTTGGCCCACATACGTTCTTTTCATTTTGTCGACCAGAGGTTCTGAAAGAGAGTAAGCAAAAAGAAAAAGGCCTCTTGTGTCCTGATTTCGCAATTTACACACCATCACTCTTTCCTACATCCTTCTCTCATCCAAATGAATGGACGTTACCATTTCCAAAATCAAGAGCCAAGGATATATTCTCCATCCACAATGGAGGGATACTTTAACATTTTCAATGGATGTGATAACAGAAAGGGGAGAAAGTTAAGACCAGAAACTCAACAACAGCATGTTTTGTTCACTTTTCTGTCCCTGGATTCTACAACACTCACTGACCCAGTAGGTAGTCAATAATTTTAATTCCTTAGATTTATCTATTTTTATTTTTTTCTTTTTCAACTTGTATTTTAGGTTCAATGGTACACTTGCAGGTTTGTTACATGGGTAAACTATGTATCAGTGGGGTCTGGTATACAAATGATTTTGTCACCCAGGTACTCGGCATGGTACTCAATAGCTAGCTTTTTGGCCCTTATCCTCTTCCCATCCTTAATTAGTTCCTAATGTCTATTTTTCCCCTCTTCATGTCCATATGCACTCAAGTTTTTACCTCTCACTTATAAGAGAGAATATGTGGTATGTAGTTTTCTGTCTCTGCATTAATTTGCTTAGGATAATGGCCTCCAGCTGCATCCATATTGCTGCAAAGGCCACAGTTTAATTCTTTTTTATGGCTACATAGTATTCCATGGTGTATAAGTGCCACATTTTCTTTGTCCAGTCCACCATTGCCAGGCATCTAGGTTGATTTCCTGTTTTTGCTATTGTGAATAGAAAATGAGGACATGTCTTTTTGGTTGAAAATTTTTTCTTCCTTTGGGTATATACTCAGTAATGGGGGGTTGCTGGGTTGAATAGTAATTCTATTTTAAGTTCTTTAAAAAAATCTCCAGACTGCTTTCCACAATGGCTGAACCAATTTACATTCTTACCAGCAGTATAATAAGCATTCCCTTTTCTATGTATCCTTGCCAATATTTGTTATTTTCTAACTTTTCAATAATAGCCTTTCTGACTGGTGAAAGATGGTTTCTTATTATAGTTTCGATTTGCATTTCTCTAATGATTAGTGGTGTTTTGCATTTTCCATATGTCTGTTGGCTGCATGTGTGTCATTGGGAGGTGTCTGTTTATCTTCTTTGGTGGTTTTTGATGTGTTTTTTTATATTTGCTTGTGCATTATGGATATTAGACCTTTGTTGATTGCACTGTTTGTGAACATTTTCCCTCATTGTGTGGGATGTCTGTTTACTTTAAGTTCCTTTTGCTGTGCAAAACTTCTTCAGTTTAATTTGGTATCACTTGTCTATTTTTGTTTCTGTCACAAATGCTTTTGGAGATTTTATCATAAAATCCTTGGCAAGACCTGTATCTAGAATGGTATGCCACAGGTTTTTTTTTTTTTCTAGGATTTCAGTAGTTTTAGTTCTTAACATCTAAGCCTTTAATTCATTATGAGTTGGTTTTTGTATATGGTGTAAAAAAGGGGTCTAGTTTCAATCTTCTGCATGTGTCTAACCAGTTATCTCAGCATCGTTTATTGAATAGGGAATCCTTTCCCCATTTTCTTTTTTTTTTTAACTTTATCAAAAGATTGGATAATTTTAGGTATGTGGCTTTATTTCTGGATTTTCTAACCTGTTCCATTGGCCTGTGGTCTATCTTTGTACCAGTATCGTACCGTTTGAGTTACTGTAGCCTGTAGTTTAGTTTGAAGTCAGCTAGTGTGGTGCTTCAGGCTTTGTTCTTTTTGTTTAGGATTGCTTTGGCTAGTTGGACTCTTTTATTGGTTCCATATAAATTTTAGAATATCTTTTATGAATTCTCTAAAAAAGATGTTAGTAGATAGGAATTGCATTGACTCTTTACATTGCTATGAGTGGTACAACCACATAAACAGTATCTATTCTTTCAAACCATGTGAAATATTTTTCCGTTTGTGTCATCTCTGATTTCTTTCAGTTGTGTTTTGTAATTTGCATTTTACAAATCTCTCACTTCCGTGATTAGTTGTATTTCTAAGTACTCTATTCCTTTTGTGGCTATTGTAAAGGAGATTGTCTTCTGGAACTGTGTTCTTGATTTGGCTTAATGTTATTGGTGTATAAAAATGATACTGATTTTTGTATATTGATCTTGTACCCTGCAACTTTACCTAAGTTGTTTATCAGTTCTAGGAGCCTTTGGGCAGAGACTATGGGGTTTTTTAGGTATATAATTATTTCGTCTGCAAACTGACATAGTTTGACCTCCTCTCTTTCTATTTGAATGCTTTTTATTTCTTTATCTTGTCTGTTTGTTTTGGCTGAGACTTCCAATACTGTGTTGAATAGGAGTAGTAAGAGTGGGCATCCCTGTCTTATTCTGGTTCTCACAATGCTTTCAGCTTTTCTGATTGTTTATTGGGATCATTTCTCTTTTTTCTACCAAGTAGTCTGTCAATCTTATTCTTTCAAAACAAGTTTTCATTTTGTTGATATCTTGTATAAATTTTCATGTCAGTTTTATTCAGCTCAACTCTGATCTTGTTTATTTATTTTTCTCTGCTAGCTTTGGGTTTGGTTTGCTCTTGTTTTCTACTTCCTCTGGGTGTGATGTTAGGTTGTTTGTTAATTTAAGATCTTTTTAACGTCTTAATGTAGGCACTTAGCACTACAAACCTACAAACTTTCCTATTAACACTGCCTTCGTTGTGTCCCAGAGGTTTTGGTATATTATAGCTTTGTTTTCATTATGTTAAAGTATTTTTTTAAATTTCTGCCTTAATTTTATTCTTCACCCAAAAGTCATACAGGATTAGGTTGTTTAATTTGCATGTAATTTCATGGTTTTGAGAAATCTTCTTGGTATTGATTTCTATGTTTATTGCACTGTGTCCTGACACAATTAATTTATATTGAATAAATGAATGAGGAAATGTCCATTAAGTGGAGACCTGTAGTTGTTTCTGCTATCCTTTTCAATCTTGCAATAACTTAGAATCATCCTGTTTTATTATCTTCATAATTCTCAATTAAATGAGTCTTCAAGGCATCTTCAAAATATAGTAAATATTGATGTACTCATTCTGTGTGTAATATAGCTATTTATACAAAAATATTTTTTCTGATCCATTTTATGTTGTAGTTTGTTTCCTTATAAGATTAATATTGCATGTTTCATGACTTCTTTTCAGAAAATTATCTCACATTAATAAAAGGTTTATTAGTAGACTCCTTACATTAATTTTTGTATAAGAAGTGTTTTCTTAAGTTCTTGTTTTCTTTCCTGCTTCTTTCTTTTTTCATGAGTTTTTTAAAATATATACTTTAAGTTCTGGGGTACATGTGCAGAATCATGCAGGGTTGTTACATAGGTATACATGTACCATGGTAGTGGTTTGCTGCATCCATCACTGCACCATCTACATTAGGTATTTTTCCTAATGCTATTCCTGCCCAAATCTCCAACCCCTGGTACTTCTACCCTAACACCCCACCCCCCAGGCCCCAGTGTGTAATGTTTCCCTCCCTGTGTCCACGTGTTCTCATTGTTCAACACCCACTTATGAATGAGAACATGCGGTATATGGTTTTCTGTTCTTGTGTCAGTTTGCTGAGAATGATAGTTTCCAGTTTCATCTATGTTCCTGTAAAGAATGTGAACTCATCCTTTTTTATGGCTGCATAGTATTCCGTGGTGTATAAGTGCTACATTTTCTTTAACCAGTCTATAATTGATGGGCATTTGGATTGGTTTCAAGTCTTTGCTATTGTGAACAGTATATCAATAAACATATGTGTGCATGTGTCTTTATAATATATGATTAATAATCATGATTGTATATTTAGAAAACCCCATCGTCTCAGCCCAAAATCTCCTTAAGCTGATAAGCAACTTCAGCAAAGTCTCAGGATACAAAATCAATGTGCAAAAATTGCAAGCATTCCTATACACCAATAATAGACAGAGAGCCAAATCATGAGTGAACTCACATTCACAATTGCTACGAACAGAATAAAATACCTGGGAATACAACTAACAAAGGATGTGAAGGACCTCTTCAAGGAGAACTGCAATCCACTGCTCAAGGAAATAAGAGAGGACACAAACAGATGGAAAAACATTCCATGCTCATGGTTAGGAAGAATCAATATTGTGAAAATGGCCATACTGCGCAAAGTAATTTATAGATTTAGTGCTATCTCCATCAAGCTACCAGTTACTTTCTTCACAGAATTTAAAAAAAAAAAAAAAACCTTAAACTTCGTATGGAACCAAAAAATAACCTGCCTAGCCAAAACAATCCTAAGCAAAAAAAAAAAAAAAAAAAGCTGGAGGTATCATGCTACCTGACTTCAAACTGTATTACAAGGCTACTATAATCAAAACAGCATCGTACTGGTACCAAAACAGAGATGTAGACCAATGGAACAGAATAGAGGCCTCAGAAAGAATGCCACACAACGATAACCATCTAGTCTTTGACGATCCTGACAAAAACAACCAATGGGGGAAGGATTCCCTGTTTAATAAATGGTCTTGGGAAAACTGGTTAGCCATATGCAGAAAGCTGAAACTGGATCCCTTCCTTACACCTTATACAAAAATTAACTCCAGATGGATTAAAGATTTAAGCATGAGGCCTAACACCATAAAAACTCTAGAATAAAACCTAGGCAATACCGTTCAGGATGCAGGCATGGACAAGGACTTCATGACTGAAACACCAAAAGCAATGGCAAAGAAAAAAAAAGCCAAAATAGACAAGTAGGATCTAATTAAACTTAAGAGCGTCTGCACAGCAAAAGAAACTATCAATAGAGTGAACGGGCAACCAACAGAATGGGAAAATATTTTTGCAATCTACCCATCTGACAAAAGGCTAATATCCAGAATCTACAAAGAACGTAAACAAATTTACAATTAAAAAATTCAAACAACCTCATGAAAAAGTGGGTGAAGGATATGAACAGACACTTTTCAAAAGAATACATTTATGCATCCAACAAACATATGAAAAAAAGCTCATCATCACTGGTCATTAGAAGAATGCAAATCAAAACCACATTGAGATACCACTTCATGCCAATTAGAATGGCGATCATTAAAAAATCAGGAGACAATAGATGCTGGAGAGGATGTGGAGAAAAAGGAACACTTTTACACTGTTGGTGGGAGTGTAAATTAGTTAAACCATTGTGAAAGACAGTGTGGTGATTCCTCAAGGATCTAGAAATAGAAATACCATATGACCCAGCAATCCCATTGCTGGGTATATACCCAAAAGATTATAAAACATCCTTCTTCTTTCAAGTGCAAGAAATAGCAGCACTGTTTAAATTGCTGTGTTTTAAATTTTCTCTGAATTGCATTTTGAAGTTTTGATGGAAAACATCACAGAAATCTATTCGATACAAAAAATAGGCTGTTTCTTTTAAGAGTTAACACAGATAAGAAAGATACAAGGGCCCATTAGGTGATTTCTGAGGAAGTATTATTGTTTAGGTTTTAAAACAGAAAAGATTGAGAAATAAAACACCAATTATACTTTTGCTATCTGTAAGAGATACTGAGTGCATTAATTAGAGTCTCCCTTCAGTACTGAGGCCATTATCTCTCCTAACAGGCTGATGGTCCACACATGCATCTGTTTCCAAAGAGGTGTGACCTCTTTGCAAGTGGCTGCCTCAACAAATATTCTAGGTCTCTTTAGAGGAATCTTCCATTCAGGGACTGGATTATACAGCAGTACAAATGGGTAACCCCTGGCTTCAGCTTGAGATGAGTCCAAAGGGCCATCTCAGCTTAGAACTGCCTGGAAGACTGGCAAAGTTCTCTGCTGCAACTGATCAAAGTTCAAGCTCGTCTTCATCTCACTCAGGCTTCCATCTCCCTTCTCAGGTATGTTCTATATCAATCCTCAATAAACCTCCAGCACTCAAATCTTTATCATGAAGTTGACATTCAGGGAAACTGAATAATCCACTATCTGTAAGAATGAAATCAGGTCACTTGCAAAGACTTAGACAAATTTGTCCTCTCTTTTTCCTTTCTTGTCAAGTCACATTTATAACACAAAATGGATGTCCTCGGGAGAGTCATTTAATTGAAGAATTATACCTGATGCAAATAGACTGTAGATATTCACTGAGTAGTAAGCAGCACAAAAGTGAATACTTTTTTACCCAAACTCTAGACTAAATAAGTAGTTATTTTCAACAGTGGATGTTTATATATAACTGTACAGAATGTGAGAGAGATGAAGCAATGATGTATTAAAAAGAAAATATGTAAATCTAGGTCAGGATCAACAGGGTTCTGTAAGTTTTAAATATAGCAAGGGCAAAAACAAAAGCTACAGAGAATTTGAATTATTGACTATGGTACCCAGAAAGAGATTATCAAATATGAATTGTGATGATAATATTTCTAGCGTGTTTTTCTTCAGTTGAATGTCTTATCAATAATTACAGCATGTTTGCCGCAAGAGTGAAGAGGGAAATCAACAGCCTTTCTGAAAAGAAAAATAATCCCGTATTGGGTATAAGCAATAGTACTTATATAAACATGCTTCAGTATAAAGCAGCTAAAGAATACACAGCATTGCCCTAAGAAATTAACATACCTTCCAAAGTATCAAAACTATTACTAAAATGAATCCTTAATCCCACAGAATTTAGTTAAATAAACATATTTTTCTCTATATTAAAATATATATAACTTTTTGATGTGGTGTTATAAACCTGTAGGAGAAAATCTGTCACCCTTGTTAATTATCTTAAAACAAAATTATGGCTTTATTTGGTATTAAAAACAGTGCTTTGTAGAAATCGGGCTCTAACATGGCAGCATTATATTTCACTGAGTTTAAAATATAGCTATGAAGGAATGCATGGAAACTTCTAGTTTAACTGGAGAACTATGGCTTAGATGGATATATGCATTTACACACATAGTTACACAGGCATATTTATTGTGTTGTTGTATGAGCATGCATGCATGTGCATCTGGATGCATGTAGTTATGTGAGGTGCATGTGCATGTATGTGTGTGTGCTGTTAAGCAATTAATCACTTTATACTAGGGCAACAGAAAAAAGATTTCACATACTGTAATAGAGAATTAAATATTGATTTCCCTAGAATATAGTGAATTAGGGAATGAAAAGACTCTTGTTGCTCTGATATTTCACCAAGGTAACATATACATTTATTAAAGATGTTTTCATGCATGCCTTTATACAAAACACTTTCCTAAATAGGAGCAGAGATAGATCTGGATCATAAAGAGTTTGTGTTCTAACATAAAGTAAGCTTCAAGGTATAACTATCCTAATTTATAGTATACTGATTAACTTACTATTAGCAAAATAAGTACTTCGGGACTCCTCAATCCAAGCTTTTGTTCCACAGCAACTAGACAAATATTTGAAGAGAATAGCTGCACTATTAACTTTTATTTTCAGAGGTTGTCAACATTCACAGGAAAACAATGAAGAATTCATTCTGCAAAATGGTTGATTCCTTGGGTGTTTTATGGTCCCCTCACTATCATATGTTACTACTAAGGGAATGGTTTTTCTTCCTCTTTTTTTTCCTCCTTGCCTGTCAGAAGTTGAAATAATTACTTCAATAGATTATTTTCTCCCTATATCTGCAGTCAGGGAGATATTTGATAAAATTATCACCTAAATGTGTTACATAGGGCATCAATGACATAAATTGTTGCAAATACAGGTCTAGAACACACCATTGCAGATTTTCTGGCCATATTATAGGAAGATTGCAACACTGAGACTCTTACTGATGTCACATACCACTCCCAGGCGTCCCTCCACTGAGCTGCCCTTGCTGTGGTACCACAGTGACATCGAGGTGGCTATGACTAACAAAACCCTCTAGGCCTCAAGTTCTTTCTCTTCAGCCAGTATATGAAACATAAAGCCCTCAATCTCCTTTATGCATGTTTCCACATTGTTCTGAAACCTTTCATTTTTAATCCCAGCACTTAATTCCAAAATAAATAGCCTTCCTAAATCTGCAGCCTCTTTCTTGAACCATCTAACTACCTCCTGCTTTCATAAAGACTTATAGATTTCATGAGGGTAAAGTTTTTATACTTATTTTGTTTGTTTGCACAGAAGTATATGTTCTCCTTTGTCTAACAACCATGGTTTAGGTGTCTGAAAGTGAGGTAAGCATTCTTCTATCCATTTTTTTTTTTTTTTTTTGCCATCATTTCAGCATTATTCTTCTACCCTATGGAGAAAAATCTTTATCATTTGTAATTACCACCAAATGTCTATGCCACACCCATTCTTTCTGAATGCAATCACTGGATGACATCTTAGTTGATTCTTTATATCCTATGAAGTCTTTGATATTTTCTCTCTACCACATAATTTCAAGTATCAGAGTGGATGATTTTAGTGTTGATGATAATGAATCCAATACCTTAGTTCTTTCTGCTCCTCGACATGCATGATTCATATGAAGACTTCTTTCTATCCTACTTCGATCACCAATGTACTCAGTCACTCTGTGGCTTTTGTTATTATTATAATCAGAAATACCAAACTCCAATATGTTACTTTCTGTTTACAGACTGATATGGTCTGGCTTTGTGTCTTCACCCAAATATCACTTTGAATTGTAATAATCCCACATGTCAAGGGAAGGGCCAGGTGGAGATAACTGAATCAAGGGGGCAGTTTCTCCCATACTGTTCTCATGATAGTGAATAAGTCTCATGAGATCTGATTGTTTTATAAATGGGACTTCCCCTGCACAAGCTCTTTTACCTGCTGCCATGTAGGATGTGACTTTACTCCTCCTTTGTCTTCTGCCATGATTGTGAGGCCTCCCCAGCCATGTGGAACTGTGAGTCCATTAAGCCTCTTTTCTTTATAAATTACCCAGTCTTGAGTATATATTATTAGTAGCATGAGAAGAAACTAATACAGTAAATTGGTACTAGGAGTGGGATGCTACTGTAAAGACACTATAAAATGTGTGTAAGGGAGATGGCTGTGCTTGAGTCAGGAGTAGGCTGAGGTGGCCTTCAGCTGCAGCATGACTCAGTGGGTTTGGAGTGCAGGAACACAACTCTGCACATTATGTAACCAAGTCAGGTAAGGCACATTATGTGACCACTCACAGGAGCTCATGCTTGGCTTGCAGCCACTATTGTCTGTAAAAGTTATAACTCCCCTGCTGATGCTGTACATATTACTTGCACCCAGAGAAAGAGTAAAGCCATGTCACAACTACCTATGATTACTTGAGTGTTTTTTCAGCTACCCCCCACCAGCCCCTTGGACTTCAGCTTGGGCTAGAATCTGGCAATATGGAAGTGACTTTGGAACAGAGTAACAGGGAGAGTTTGGAACATATTGGAGGGCACAGAAGACAAGAAGATGTGGAAAAGTTTGAAACTTCCTAGAGACTTATTGAATAGCTTGACCAAAATGCTTATAGTAATAGGGACAATGAAGACCAGGTTGACATGGTCTCACATAGAGATGAGGAATTGGTTTGGAACTAGAATAAAGGTTACTCTTGCTATGTTTTAGCAAAATTACTGGCAGCATTTTGCCCCTGCCCTAGATATTTGTGGAATTTTGAGCCTGAGAGAGATAATTTAGGGCATCTGGGAGAAAAAATTTCTAAGCAGCGAAGTATTCAAAATGTAACTTGCTTTTTGTTAAAAGCATTCAGTTTTATGTATTCCCAAATATATGGTTTGGAATCAGAGCTTATTTTAAAAGGCAAGCAGAGTATAAAGTTGGGAAAACTTGCAGTCTGATGATGTGATAGAAAATAAAAACATGTTTTCTGAAGAGAAATTCAAGCTGGCCGCAAAAATTTGCATAAGTAATGAGGAACCAAATGTTAATCATCAAGACAATGTGCCCTGTGTCTCAACAGCTCTAGCCATGGCTAAAAGAGGCAAGGTCAGCTTGGACACAGATTATGTAAGCCACAAGCTTTGGCAGCTTCCACATGATGTTGAGCCTGTGGGCATACACAAGTCAAAAATTGAGGTTTGGGAACTTCCACCTAGATTTCAGAGGATGTATGGAAATGCCTGGATGTACAGACAGAGGTGTGCTACAGGAGTGGAGCCTGCATGGAGAACCTCTGCTAGGTCAGTGCAAAAGGGAAATGTGGGGTTGGAGCCCTGCACAGAGTCCCCACTGGGGCACTGCCTGATGGGCTGTGAGAGGAGGACCACTGTCCTTCATGCCCAGAATAGTAGATACACCAATAGCTTGGACCATGCATCTGAAAAATCTGCAGACACTAAATGTCAGCCTATGAAATCAGCCAGGAGGAGGGCTATACTCTACAAATCCACAGAGGCAGAGCTGCCCAAGACCATGGGAATCTAGTTTTTACATCAGCATGACCTGATGTAAGACATGGAGTCAAAGGAGATCATTTTGGAGCTTTAAGATTTGACTGCTCTGCTAGATTTTAGACTTGCATGAGGCCTGCTGCCCCTTCATTTTGGCCAATTTCTCCCATTTGGAATGGATGTATTTACCCAATGCCTATACTTTCATTGTATCTAGGAAGTAGCTAAGTTAATTTTGGTTTTACAGGCTCATAGGTGGAAGGGATTTGGCTTGTCTCTAATGAGACTTCAGACTGTGAACATTTGAATTAATTCTGAAATGAGTTAAGACTTTGGGAACTGTTGAAATGGCATGATTGTGTTTTGAAATGTGAGGACATGAAATTTGGAAGTGGCCAGTGGCAGAATGATATAATTTGGTTCTGTGTCCCTACCCAAATCCCACTGTGTATTGTAATAAAGGGTGGGGTCCAGTGGAGATAATTGAATCAAGAGGGCATTTATCCCATACTGTTCTCATGATAGTGAATAAGTCTCATGAGATCTGATGGTTTTATAAATGGGAGGTCCTCTGCGCAAGATATCTTGCCTGCCACCATGTAAAATGTTCCTTTGCGTCTCCTTTGCCTTCTGTCATAATTGTGAGGCCTCCCCAGCCATGTGGAACTGCAAGTTCATTAAACCTCTTTACTTTATAAATTACTCAGTCTTCTGTATGTCTTTATTAGCATTGTGAAAACAGACTGATACACAGCCTGAATGCTTCTTTCTTACCCCTCAACTCCAACTACTTTTTTAATCACATAGGGACTCCTGTTTCCTTGATGCCGTGATCTTACAGTAGTTCAGAATTTTTCTGGTCTCATTAGTGATACTCTCAGGGTATGCCTTATGGTTCTTGATCAATACCATTGTCTATGTTGTATTCCTCCCTCTTTCTCATCTTTCCAGGAAAATTACAACCCAGGATTCATACTACCAACTTCCTGGGGCTGAGAGAATTTGAATAAAACAAGTTAGTTCTCAAGATTTGTGCTACAACCAAAATCATATTCTCCAACCTCAGATGGGACCTTAACATTGCAGGGTAATTATTTTACTCATTTTTAATCATTACTTCTTCAGTCCCTCATAATACTAACCCTTCACTGTTCCCCATCTCTCAGCAGAGGACTTTACTTTCTTGCTCCCTACTTCAAAACAACTGGGGCTTTTAAGAGTCAGTTTCTTCACTCTTCTTTTTAACTGCACTGATATCAGAAAGTTTCCTAATCTCAAATGAATAGATGTTAGGTAGCACTGGCTTTTAGCTCAGTAACCAGTCACACTTTTGTGCTTATTTTAGACATAGTTGCCACATTTTCTTTCTTTGTTTTTTTAAATTCTCATGTTTTATTTTCTTAGCCTAAGAGTAGTTACCTTAAAGACATTCAGAAAAATAACTGGAAACGCCACATCCTAAATCTGAGATTTCCTCACCTTATTTGATTCAGAAGTTTTATTTTTTTAAATCAAAATTCTATTAATTCTATCGCTCCAAGAAATAGATTTTCTGGAACATAAACAAAACTAAATGTCTGGACTCTATTCACTCATATTTATGCTTATAAGCCAGACAGATTTTGTCCATTTTTTTTTTCTTGCAATGACTTAACCAAATGCAGCATGCTGTCTACACTAAAGGTTAGCTTTCTCTTTTGCTACTCCCTCCTTAGTAAGAATGTATCTGCCCTCAAAGCCATTTTATAAGTGGCAATTTATAATATGATTGCCACTCCCTGACATGGTCACAATGCTTTCTGTCTGCTATGTCAGTTTCCTCAGTGACACGGCCAAACTAAGAATGTTGTATATTTCAGAGTCCAGTTATTGCAGCCTCTCTACTTATACAAGATTCTTGGTTGGCAGCTTTTTAAAATTTTTATTAATACCTTAAATATGTAAGCTTCTTACATGTGTAGATGACTTTTGGATATGTAAATGAATTTTGGAAGTCTTCAATTATATCTTCAAATGTTTTGTCAATTGCTTTCTCTCCCTTCTCCCCTGATTCTCTTATTATGCATGTGTTAGTGAACTAATGGTATCCCACAAGTCTCAGCCTCTGATTATTATTTTTCTTTTTTTTTAATGTTTTTATGATTGCATTACCTCTATGATTCCATACTCAAATTTGCTAATTCTTTCTTCTGCCAGCTCAAATCTGCTCTTGAGCTCCTTCAGAAATAAAATAAATTTTTTTTACCATTTATTTTCCTTTTTGAAGTTATTTATTTGATGAGACATCATTATTTCTTTTTAAATGGCTTCTGTTAGTTTTGTAAACACATTAATAAAAGTACTTTGAATCTTTGTTTGTTACGTCCAACATCTGGGCCCTCTTAAAGCTATTTCTCTTCCTTCATCACACTTCAGTGCTTCTTTGAATGTCTTATAATTTTTGTAACTGAAAATTGTACATTTTAGATAGTATAGTATAGAAATTCTGGATACTGACCTTCTTTGCCCCTCAACCTCTGGCATTGATTGTTATTGTTGTTTTTTATTTGTTTAGCAAGTTGACCAGACTAGTTCAGTGAAATCTACTTTTCATGAAGGGTGCTGCTTCTGTTGTCTCAACTCAATTATTTTCATTGTATTTATCTTTAAAACTGGATTCTTAGATGTCACCTTTAGGGTCAGTCCTATTTAGTAGTCAAATACTGTTGGTCAGATGTGAATAAGTCCTCTGACCACTAAGGTTTTTGTCTTTTGCCATTGAATTTTTGTGTAGTTTGAAGACTGTTTTCATGATTCAGGAGTTTTCAAGGTTGCCCTATGATAATCAGGAACCTGCAGCTCAGAACTTGCAGCTCCTTCCCTGATTGCTCCTCAGAGGATATGCCCAGAGTATCTTGACTGCCAGAATAACTTTTGGTTTTAGCCAGCATCTCTTTGACTATCTCTTTCCTTGATTTTACCATTAAGCTTCTAACTGGACTGCCTTATTGGTATCACACCCAGCTGTTATCCTCCCCAAAATGCTTACACTGCCACTTCTAATGTCCCAAAGCTAACCTCATTATATTTTACTTAAAATTTTATTCTATACTATTAATATTATTAACTGACTCTGCCATATCTAGATAACCAGGCAATACATGGTATAAGTTTTCCAACATTTTCTAGGTTTTCTTTACCTCCATGTCTAATTAATGACTAATTCCTGCCAATTTTACCTCTTGGATATGTTTCAGATCTCTGTTCCTCCCTAGTTTCACTACCACCATTCTACCGACAACTATCATAGGTAGTCTTGATGCATTCATTCTTGGACACCTTAAAATTATCTCTTCTTTCCACTCCACGTAGAACAGCTTATGTAAGATGTGAATCATTATAATCACAAAACCTACTGAACAACCTTTAAGGGCTTTACCTTTCCTATTGAATGAACTACTAAATCCTTTCATAATTTTATGGCCCCACATGTAAAGATTTTGTACAGTCTTATGTCTTCCCACTCATTGTCTTATTTTTTATTCTCTGATAATCAAAATAAAAGGTCTCTGTTCTCCATTTAGTCCATTTTCTTCACATTTTTATTGCTTTATACAGATTGTTCCTTTGCCTGTAATTTTTCCATCTTCCTTTCTTTTGATAATTTGCACTCATTCTTCAAGACTCAATTCCGGCATTACACTCACCAGAGACGCATTTGAGAATCCCTAGATTGAGCTAAGGCCCCGTTTTATATCCTTTGAGTTTTCGTCGAGTTCTTCCACATCAGCAACTGAATTTTATTATTTGTGAAGGTTCCCACTGCCATGCTCTGAGATCCCTGAGGCAAGAGCTATTTTCCCTGCCTTCAACCACTGATGGCTTCTTATAGTTTTGAGGATGGATGCTGAGATTCTTAAAATAACCTGGAAGTCTCTGAGTAACCTGTATAATCTCTTTACTTCAAGCCTTTGCAGATGCTGCTCTTTAGTTTAGAATGGACTCCCACACTCTGCTCTCCCATCCCTAACACACAAATTCCTTCCCCTTGTTAACTTGAACTCCTTCTGCTTTCACTTCAAATGTCACTTTTTTCAGAGAAAGCTTCTTTGAAACTAAAATTATGTTAACTCTCTCATTTATATTTCCCAATGTATCCCTTTAACCATTTCTTCATATTAGTTTGTAATTATACATTTGCTGATCGTTTGATTAATGCCTCCTCCCCACCAACAATGATGATGTTACATCTCTGCTAGTAAGGGTTGTATTTATTATGGTGTTTCTGTTACCCCTAATGCTTGGTGCTTAGAATACATTCAATAAGTAAATATGTTTCATAAATTTATGAATTGCATGCAGACTTTTATGATGAAACTAGTGCTTAATTCAAACAGCCTGGCTTTAAACTGTGCTTTCAGAACTGAAATCCATACTGCAAAAGTTTGATATTCATGAAATATTTAACAGTGAAAATAAGAGTATTAGAAAATATACAAAACAAGTCATATTTATAGTTCAGTTTTCAATTGAATATTTTTATTTATAACAAGGCATATTTAATTAATTCAGTATTTGGGGCCTGTCAATTAGATAGAGTAGTCTTAGATTTCTAAAAAGGTATAAAAATGTCTATTTTCCTTTTGCTTAGCAGGAACTTCCCTGCGAAGTTTTCATTGGGTCCTTCTCCCCTGACCTGTCACATTCTTAGTAAATCAGCCTGGTCCAGACGGGTTTTCTTTACCTGCAGAAACTCTCTCTATCACCTCACTCATTTGAAGACATTAGATTATTTGTTTACGTGCCTGACTTCCATGCTGGAATATGGGCTCTTTCAGGAAGCAACTTTATTACCTTAATATTTTTTTTCCTTAGCATCTATTACAGTGTCTGGCACAAGTAGATTTTCAATTATTATTTGTTCAATATATAAATGAATCAACCAATGAGGATCTCAGAATCGCTAAATGCTTTCCATAATCGAAATTATGATAAACGGTCAAGTCTGGAATCACTTTCTCTGAAAAAATCTTGTTCTTCACAATAAATAATCCCAACAACTAATGTATCTGCTAATTTTCTTTCTTCCTGGTGTATTTTATGCTTCTACTTTTAATCTACTTATCATTTATTCAGGTATCTGCTTTAGTGTGTTCTCTTGTGAAAAATTTTTACTGATTTTTGAAAAAAGCTCTAAGTCTGAAATTGTTCATTAGGAGAATTTTGTACAGTTTTGAAAGTGTGGATCCAATTAAGAATAACTGTTCCTAATTTCTATTCAGCAACTTCATTTGGAGTGTCCAAAACACTTAAAGGCAAAAGAAATTCTCAGTTTTGTGATCTATTCTTGAAATGGTTATTCTAGTCAAAACAACAATAAAAATGTAATTATACAGTAAAATATAATGGAAAATACACACAATCATATAATATTTTAAATTAAAAGTTTAGTTATTACTGTAAGAACATTTCACTTGTTTTATAATGTGTGTGAGCAAGTGCATGCATGTATGTGTGTGGATTATTATTATACTTCTTTCCCAGGTTGGGCTGATTTACTGCCTGCCAATAGGTCAGCACTTGTTCTGTATTTATTATCAAAGTAGATTTTGTTTAATGTACTACCTAATATGCAAATATACTATTGACTAATTGTGTGATGTTGATGAGACACATGATACAGGCAGAATTTTTAACTTCAGGTCAGATTTTAAAGACTCTTTAAAGCCCATGGAATTGATCACACAATATAATTTTGCCATTGACATATTTTGGGGAGGGTTGGTCTTAGAGTCAAAAATCAGCAGTTCTGAATCCCAATTCTCATAATCAACTCTTGCTATCCTTTTACTGGAGGGATACAAAGGTTCCAATAAAGATCCCAATTCTGAGCCCCATTTGCTTTAGCCAGCTGTGTTATACATACCATCAACATAATGATTTTTATTTACTCAAATTCTTTATTTGTCAGGGAATTTGAAAATTCTGTCCTTTAAAGGAGACATATTCAAAACACATTGATTATTTTTATCTTTATTAACTATATTTTTAATTTTTAAAAATTTTTTGGTAAGCCTCAGCTAGTCAACTCAATACAGTCTGGTAAGTTAGTGGGTTTCTAATAAGTAAGAAAGTGCTATTAATCAGCAGAGATGTTAGCTTACAAACTGGAAGATACTGAGAGAGTGCTAATCATATAACACATGGTACCCTACAAGCCCACTAGCATGAAAAGCTTTCTCACTGTTAATTTTCATTTCTTCTAGTGTAGACATGTAAAGAGAACCACTGAAGAGATAACTAATATTGTTAGAGCACTGCAGAACACTCTGAGACAAAAAACACAACATAAGCAGAAAGGGTAAAAGCAACATGTCTCAATAGTTACCTATGTGCAGCCAATAGCAGATTCTGGTTTGTAATTGGAGAAGAAAAACAAGCAAAACAACACAAAAACATAGCAGTTTAATCATTTCCCAATAAGATTATGTTTAATTAAAACAAATAGACCAAAAGATTTAAAGACAGAACATAAAAACGTTGATTATAAGGCTATTTCCCATGCTCTGCTGGTTCACATTTTCATCTGTAGGGACCTGTCACATTATGTCCTGATGTAATGACATCTTTGATAACATGAACAAGGGCATGCAGAGATAGGACAACAGCGGCAAAGTGACTGATTCACACTGAACTTCAGGCATTGGAATTAACTTCTCAAGTGGATTTTTTTCTGCATCTAGTCCAAATGCCATTCTAAGAAGCTGCTCATTTGAACATCTATGCTACCAGTGGGTGTACTTAATATGCTCTGGATTTCAGTGACCGTGGCAGAATGGATGCTGAACACTATCCAATGTCAAAATGTGTTTTCTAGCCCTATGTCAGAGTCCTTTAGCCCTGCAACATTTGTAATTTCTGAACAATTCCCATAAAATATAGGGGTTGTTGACCTGAGCTAAACTCCCTATGGCTAGCAATGTCATTCTCCCTCTCATTTCACTTTCCAGGTTGATAAAAATCAATACTTTCTCTCATAGAATTCTGACTTTCCAAGCAGCACTCAGGTTCATATGAAATGTGTAGAACAGATAAAGGGACAAAAGCTGTTATTTTATCTTCTACAGATATTTCCTAATTTCATCCAAGCAGAGAAGAATCTGATAAATGCTATATGAAATAAGTATTTTGAAATTAATTAGTTTGGGATTTTTGGATAGAGTTAGGGTAATTAAAAAAAATCACTCATGATGTCATTAACATCTAGCTTTATTCAAACTCGGTTAAAATAAATTTTTGAACCTAATTCCCATTATTAAGTCCCATGCCTATGTTTGACTTCAATGATTGCTGCTTTATTTTTAAAGAAAGTAAAGTTATGATTGAAAGTTGTTAAATTGAAATTTAAAAATAACCTTAAAAAAACATAGAGCTGTGACTTCTCTTTTTGTTTTACTCTGTATCTCCCTGAAAAATAAAAAAAAAAAAAAGATTTGCAAGAAATTCTTCAGAGGCTTTTCCTTTTGGAAGAAGCTTGTCTAATTTAGGTTTCCTAAAATTAATGTAACTAGTCATTTTGAAAATGGTTTCATTTCCCATTGTCTGGGCTGACAAAAACTAATTTAATCTGCTCCATATGATGAGTCCACTTCCATGCCATGCTCTTAGCAAAGAGTTGGCCAACTTTCTGTAGAGCTAGAGTGTAAATATTTTAGGATTTGTGGGCCATATGGTCTCTGTTTCAAGTACTCAGCTTCTGCCATTGTAGAGTAAAAGCAGCCATAGAGAACAGTAAGTGAGTAAGTGTGGCTGTAGTCTAATAAAATTTTAGTCACGAAGTCAGGAAGTGGGGCAGATTTGACCCACAGACCATAGTTTACCAACCTCTGCTCTAAGCGAATGATTCTTGAAATTTATTTCATACCAGAATTATCTGGCAAGCTTGGTCCAGTCCTTTATTGAGGCTCCACTTTATAACTAGACACTTGAAAAACTGTTTTCTTACTGCTACATAAATTATATTTGTGTTATATATAAACATAATATATCTAAAAGCAGTATTGATATGTTTAATACACAATTTAGGCAGTTCTCTGATGACCCTAAAAGCATATATCATTGCTACAGGACATATGACTCTTGAGAATTTTATTCCATGCTTCCTAGATGAGGGAATCAATTGTTTTCTTTCCATAATCCTTAGGAAATATTCTTATGGTTTTCCACCAGAAAACACTCAAAGTGTTTACACTTAACGTGATAAAAAAAGAAAATCAACGATGCTATTTCTACAATGACTGTGCTTTAATTGGATTATTTTACTAATGTGAACCGTGACTTCTAAATAAACCAACATGAAGTTTTTGAGAATCTAGGGAACTACCTGTGTGTAAAGTGTAGGTAATTAATCTATTCTGCACCAGTCTGTACAAGAAAGGCTGTTAAACTACCAAGGCCTGTGAAATGGTGGCACTCAGAAGGGCAGGTGAAAAGCAAGTCTGGCATTTTCACAACAAAGGAAAACAAGTTAACCCAAAGGCCAAAGAGCTGTGCCCCAATTCTAGAAAGTATCTGGTATAAGAACTGCACTCCAGAGGGACACACAGCACATTTTTCTTCTTTACTGTTATATTGCCACCATACCTGGCACCAGAGTAGATGGTCCTTAGATAAGTATTAATTGCCTATTTATCCTGGCAACTAAGAGAGAAATTGTAACACATTGAAAAAATATACCATATGCTTTATTTATACCTATGACACAAAATTTAACATTTGTAAAGACATCACTGAAATCATTTCCATCCATGTAATGACGTTAAAAGTCCAGTGCCCTGGGAGTTTCAGGGCATATGCCACTACCTAAGGTACTTAACTTAAGCAACTCAGAAATCCAGATTGTTCTACGAAAGTTTATTTTCAGTAATTAAGAGAATTTTTCACTGCCATTTCATCGTTTCTATGTCTAAGGAAATCTTTCATAATTGGTGATCAAAGCGCAGTGCTTACTTTATATGATTGTGTTTTGACTGATTCATTTTTTTCATTATAAAATAAAAAAATAAAAATATATATTAGATATTTTATTTCTAGTTGGTTGACTAGACTTATACTATCAAAACTGTAAACAAGGCATTACCTAAGTAGTAGAAAAAATAATATAAAATAAAGAAACATTCCCTTGCTAAAGTATGGCATATGACTAATCATGATTTTAATGAAGATATTATAATTATCAATTTCAAAAAAATAGATTTTCTTGAGCAAGCAAAATAATGATCTTACAGGTTGCTCAAAGCAAATTTGAAGAGAGGAAAAAATGTTCTCCCTTTTTCTTGTCTGTTCCTAAGAAGCTGAAGATAATAAAAACCTATGAACTAACATACATTGAAAATCCAAAGAAAAGTGATTTTTTGAGAAAGTAAATCTGTTTCTTAATGCTGTTTCTTAACTCTAAACTGAGTATTATTAAATAGAAATGGCAAGAATACATTTTCTCATCACAGACCGTGTTCACTCCAGACCCACTTATATCCTTTACATTCCTGTTACAACTTCCAAGATCCCTTAAAGGGAAGATTCTGGGACATGATTTTCATTTTTAACTCCTTACAAGTTTATTTGGGGATATATATGCATGCATACTTGTGTTTGTGTGTGTGTGTGTGTGCACGCACACATGTGTGTATGTGTATGTGTGTGTGTTTTATTGTATACTATAGTGGAATGATCTCCAGAATAGAGTGCAACTATATTTTATTTTCCTTTTTTGATAAACAGTAGTATATTATAAATCCCATTTTTCTTCTCTCCATTTTTACTTAATGTATCACTGACATCACCAATTGTAGTACATAGAGATAGTTCTCAACCTTTTCTAAAG
Source organism: Cacajao melanocephalus (assembly GCA_963573385.1). Classification (NCBI taxonomy): domain Eukaryota; kingdom Metazoa; phylum Chordata; class Mammalia; order Primates; family Pitheciidae; genus Cacajao; species Cacajao melanocephalus. The sequence goes on along the minus strand of CAUYLG010052655.1, from coordinate 72,282 downwards.
CTGTGCAGCATTCCATAATGTGAATTTGTAGTACTTTATTAGAAATTTGGAGTTTGAAAATGGTGCCTTGTACATACATCATTTCACATGTTTGCCAGTGTGTGTTTTAGATACATGCCTGGAAGTGAAGTTGCAAACTCAATGGATAGCCTGCATCTGTTCATTTTGATAGGTATTACGAAACCAGCTATATCTAAGAATGATTGCGTTCTCACAGCCTCACCAAAAGAATATGGATATTTTAATGTAGCTTTAATTTGTAATTCTCATATTATGTGAAGGTGGAACATCTTCTTGTTAAGTTAGTGTCTGTATTAGTCTGTCCTCATGCTGCTAATAAAGACATACCCAAGATTGGATAACTCATAAAGGAAAGATGTTTAATTGAATCACAGTTCCAAATGGCTGTGGAGGCTTCACAATCATTGCAGAAGGCAAAAGAAGAGCAAAGAAACTTCTTACATGGCAGAAGGCAAGATATTTAGCACAGGGAAACTCCCCTTTATAAAACCATCAGATCTTGTGAGAATTATTCACTATTGTGAGAACAGCATGGGAAAAACTTGCCCCCATTATTCAATTACCTCCCATAAGGTCCCCTCCAGGACATGTGGGAATAATGGGAATTGTAATCCAAGATAAGATTTAGGTGGGGATACATTACACCCCTGGCCCCTCCCAAATCTCATGTCCTCACATTTCAAAACCTATCATGCCTTCCCAACAGTCTGCTAAAGTCTAAACTCATTTCAGCATTAACTCAAAAGTCCACAGTCCAATGTCTCAGATATGGCAAGCAAGTCCCTTCCACTTATGAGCCTGTAAGAGCAAAAGCAAGTTAGTGTCTTCCTAGATACAGTGGGAGTACAGACAATGAGTAAATTCACTCATTCCAAAAGGGGGAAGTTGGCCAAAATGAAGGGGCTATAGGCCCTATACAAGTGCAAAATCCAATAGGGCAGTCATTTAACTTTAAAGTTCCAAAATAACGTCTTTTGACTCTATTTCTCGCATCCTCTTATATCCAGATCAGACTGATGCAAGAAGTGAGTTTCCATAGTCGTGAGCAGCTCCACCCCTGTGGCTTTGCAGTGTATAGCCCCATTCCTGGCTGCATTCATGGGCTGACATTGAGTATCTGTGGTTGTCCAGGTGCATGGTGCAAGCCGTTGGTGAATCTACCATTCTGGGGTCTGGAGGATGGTGCCCCCATCTCACAGTTCCACTAGGCAGTGTCCCAATAGGGACTCTGTGTGTGTGTGGGGGGTCTCACGCCACATTTCCCTTCTGCACTGACCTAGTAGATGTTCTCTATGTGGGCTCCATTCCTATGCCATACCTCTGCCTGGACATCCAGCCTTTTCTGAAATCTAGATGGAAGTTTGCATATCTCAATTCCTGACTTTTGTACACCCACATGCCCAACATCACTTTTAAGATGCCAAAGCTTGGGGCTTGCACCCCTGGAAGCCATGGCCTGAGCTGTACCATGGCCCCTTTTAGCCATTGCTAGAGCCAAAGCAGCTGGGAAGCAGGGTACCATATCTTGGGGCTGCACACAGCATGAGGACCGTAGGCCCAGCTCAGGAAACTATTTGTTTCCCCCTAAGCCTCAAGGCCTGTGATGGGAGGGGCTGCCATGAAGGTCTCTGACATGCCCTGAAACATTTTTCCTATTGTCTTGGCAAATTAGCATTTCATCCCTTGTTACTTATGCAAATTTCTGCAGCCCACTTGAATTTCTTCTCAGAAAATAGGTTTTTATTTTCTACTGTATCACCAGGTTGCAAATTTTCCTCACTTTCATGCTCTGTTTCCCTTTTAAATATAAGTTCAAATTCCAAAACATATCTTTGTGAATACATAAAACTGAATGCTTTTAGTAGTACCCAAGTCACATCATGAACACTTTACTACTTAGAAATTTCTTCCACTAGATACCCTGAATCATCTCTCTCTCAAATTTCTAGGGCAGGGCAGAATGCTGTCAGTCTCTTTGCTAAAACACAGCAAGAGTCACCTTTATTTTGGTTCCCAACTAGTTCCTCATCTCCATCTGGGACCACCTCAACCTAGAACTTCATTGTCTATGTCACTATCAGCATTTTGGTCAAAGCCATTCAACAAGTCTCTAGGAAGTTCCAAATTTTCCCATGCTTTCCTGTCCTCTTCTGAGCCCTCCAAACTGTTCTAACCTCTTTCTGTTACCCAGTTCCAAAGTCACTTCCACATTTTTGGGCATCTTTACAGCAGCTCCCCACTCTACAGGTATCAATTTATGGTATTAGTCTGTTCTCATACTCCTAATAAAGACATAGTTGGGACTCTGTAATTTATAAAGGAAAGAGGTTTAATTTACTCACAGCTCCACATGGCTGGGGAGGCCTCACAATCATGGGGAAAGGCAAAGGAGGAGCAAAGGCACTTCCTGCATGGCAGCAGGCAAGAGAGCTTGCACAGGGAAACTCCTCTTTATAAAATCATCAGATCTTATGAGACTTATTCACTACCATGAGAACAACACGAGAAAGATTCATTTTCTTGATTCAATTACCTCCCACCAGGTGTCTCTCTTGACACATGGAAATTATGGGAGCTACAATTTAATATGAGATTTGGGTGGGGAGACAGCCAAACCATATCAGTGTCCCTTTGCATTTCCTTTTCTGTGAATTTCAGTAAGAAATTGCTTAGGGTAAGGTCAAATGCCGTATAATGACTTAAAAAGTCCTATCTAACCCAGCCTCATTGACCTCATCATTCACTGTACTTCAGACACGCTAGCATCCTTCTGGTGCCTTGAATACAGCAAATTCATGCTTACCTCTGAGATTTTGCTCTTGCTGTTCTCTCTACCTAGTATACCTTTCCCAGATATCTCCGTGTTGCTCTCAACCTATATCTTTCAATTCTATGCTCAACGACCACTTTCTGAAAAAGGTCTTTCTTAAAAGTTTTGTGTAAAATAGAAATTCAGCTCATCACTCTCACCCTGCTTCTTTCTCATAACATGTATCATCATCTGAAATATTATATGTGGGCTTTTCTTTTGTTATTTTCAGCATATCCCAATGAGGGACTTTTATTTTTTGCTCCTGAATCACCAGTACCTGCAAAGGTACTTGACACTAAATAGGGCTATATACTTGTTAGCTGAATGAACAAACACATAATAAACATGGTTTCCTTGACATAGTTAACAGCTGTTATTAGAGAGCATTCCAAGTGCTAATATTTCATTGAGGAATTTCTATTTAGGAAACTGAATCAAATGCTAGACAATGACTTTCTTATCTAAACTGAATAGGAAATTCATCAATTTCTATTTTGCTTTGAATTTATCAAATTCTATTTTGCTTTTGTTATTGTCTAACTAAAAGATGGCGTTGAATTAAGCCAGTTCTTTCCTGCCTCTCTTTACTTGTGTCCCAACTGCATGAGTTAGTAGCATCTAGAATGTATTCCTTTATCTTTCTGCAGACTCAGCCAGACCCTGTGTGTTGTCCAGACAAGGTACTCCTCAAAATTGCTCCACTTTTCTTTTCCTCTCACCTTTAACATATTCACAAGAATGGGCTAATAGGTATCAATTTGTAAGCCATCTCATGGATTCATATGAGACTCAAGAATTAAGGTGCTGACAAGGTTTAAGTGGTTTAGTTAGGGCTCAGGGGAAAAGAATGTCTTGAGTAACTCATGACTGTTAAGAGCCAAAAAGGGTGAATGATGGCATGATTTTTAATCTTTAACTTACAAAGTAAGTTCCTTGAGAGAATTATGTATTCATTTCAAAAAATTTATTTAACATCTAACATAGAACAGTTAGTATATTGCACCTAATAGACACCTCATAACGTTTTGTTGTTTGTATGATTATTATGTGAATGCTAAAGAAACACTTGCTGTATCCTGAGCATAAAATATTTCTCTGTTTCCTAGGTAACTTCTTCCTTTATAAGAGTAAAAGATCATTAATCCCTAATATATTGCTAGATAAATCTTTCTATGACACCCAAATGTCACCTGTTTATATATTATTATAACATAGAGTTCTATAAGTTGCCATATGAGAGAAAAGCATCTCTTTTATGTGCACAACTTTCTTGTGCAATATAAAATAATTTATATTCTTGTAGAGGTTAATAGGTGTTATAAGACTTCTCGAAATAATTTATAAAAACACTGCTAAAACCCAATAGCTCAGTGTGAATTCTTAGAACTCTTATCATTTTCCTAACTGAAAAAAAAGTAACTGCAGAAGGAATGAGAAGAGGTGCAGGTGAAGAGTTCATAGGATTTGCTTTTTTGAAGTACATTTCCCAGCGAGTTGAGTTGTTTCAGTCTCAAAACAAAAACATAATGTAATAAAAACTATGGGTGCATACGGGTGCATGTTAATATTTCATTATATTTCAAAAATGTAGTTCTTAGTCTCTATGGCAGTGATTTGAAGTAGCAAGTGAAAAGCATTCACAAAGCACTTAACACATGTCAACATAAAATCAGAAGTATCTGTGTGTGTGTGCGTGTGTGTATGTGTGTGTGTGTAATTATTGCTTCTCTAAGTTCTCAACCTAATTGCTAATTTTGATCGTTTTTATCAGATTTCATGTAAACAAGAGTAGCCCTGTTTACAGACCTTGCTTCCACAATCTATATGGGTTTAATTGACCTTACCTCAAAAATAAAAATGCATGCACAATAGCCAATTAATGCTCAACAATCAATTGGTAATTGTATGTTTATCATTTTTCCCTTTGTATCAAAGTACCTCACTAGAGACCATCAACTCTGTTGATTAAGCTACTAGGAATCCAATCTAAAAGCTTTTTTATTTCTAAATAAGAAACTTTGCTAGTTAGATGATATTTAGCAGGCTGCATGGTGTAGTGCAGGCCTAAGTCAGTAGAGTGTGAGAATCAGAAAGAATTTGGTGTTAGTCACATTTGTTAGACCAGATTTAAAATTCCAGATTTGTTATTCATTACATGCTTAAACACTTCCAATTCTCAGTTTCATCTATAAAATGGAGAGAGAGGTAGCTGGCTTACATAATTGTTATTTCCTAAAGTAATGCTTGGCATATAAGAAGGCTATCTATAAACAGAGATAAGCCAATTACATTCAAATTTGAGTACTTTGCTTTGCTTTAATTTAATGTTAGCATTTTAATTTCAAGTCATTAGCACATTCTCCATGTTCTCCACTAGTTCTGTGATATACAGAAACAAGCATAGAGAAGACTCTATACATAAAGCATACCAAAAATGTTTCCTTCTTTGTGTCCGTAGGTGCTTGATGTTTAGCTAACACTTGTAAGTGAAAGCATGCAGTATTTGGTTTCCTGTTCCTGTGTTAGTTTGCTAAGGATAATAGCCTTTAGCTCCGTCAATGTCCTTGCAAAGGACATGCTCTCATTCTGTTTTATGGCTACATAGCATTCTATGGTGTATATGTACCACATTTTCTTTATCCAGTTTACTATTGATGGGCATTTAGGTTGATTCCATTTTTTTGCTATTGTTAGTAGTGCTGCAATGGCCAAATGTGTACCTGTGTCTTTAGTATACAATGATTTTTATTCCTGGGGGTATTCACCCTGTAATGGGATTGCTAGGTAGAATGGTAGCTCTGTTTTTAGATTTGTGACGGTTAATACTGAGGGTCAAGTTGATTGGATTTAGAGATACAAAGTATTAATCTTGTGTGTGTCTGTTTGGGTGTTGCCAAAAGAAATTAACATTTGAGTTAGTGGGCTAGGGAAGGCAGATCCACCCTTGATCTGGTGGGTACAATCTGGTCAGCTGTCAGCCAATATAAAGCAGGCAGAAAAACATGAAAAGGAGACGCTGGGCCTAGCCACCCAGCCTACATCTTTCTCCTGTGCTGGATCCTTCCTGCCCTCAAACATCGGACTCAAGTTCTTCAGTTTTGGAACTTGAGCTAGATCTCCTTGCTCCTCAGCTTGCAGACAGCTTATTGTGGGACCTTGTGATCATGTGAATTAATACTATCTATACTATTAGTTCTCGCTCTCTCTTTAAGAGAACCTTGACTAGTATAAGGCCTTTGAGAAATTGCCACACTGTTTCCACAGTGGTAATTGTGGAACTAATTTCCACTGCCACCAAAAGTGTCAAAATGTTTCTTTTCCTCTGCTACCTCACCACCTTCAGTTATTAGTGGCTTTTTATTTCTTTTTTACTTTTTTTCTTACCTGTTACTTTTAATCATGGCCATTCTGATTGGTGTGAGATGGTATCTCACTGCGGTTTTGACTTGCCTTTCTTTAATGATCAGTGATGTTGAGATGTTCTTCACATGCTTGTTGGCCGTATGTATGTCTTTTTTTGAAAAATGTCTGTTCATGACCTTGGCCCACTTTTCAATGAGGCTGTTTGCCTGTTCTTGTAAATTTAAACAATCAACATTTTAAATTAAAGCATGTGTATGTGTGCATGAATTATGACTCTAAGAAATAGCCGTGAGATGGCTACAGATGCAACATAAGAAGTTTACCTAAGTTGCATCTCTTTCAAACCAGGGAGGGGTTCATGGAGTGAGCAGACCCCATCTTGCTGAATTAGTCATATCTAAGGAAGAGTAGCACCTTAGGAAGAGCTAGTTTGCATCCAGCAAATCAGAAACACTTAAAGACTCAGATTTTGTTTTTTATGGTTATATACTTAGCGAAATGGTATGTGTAGACAGACAATAAATATATATTAGATGATTAATGAATATTTTGTTTTATTCGAACATGAAACATCCTAGGAAAAAGCAGGGTTTTTTTCCTGTGTTTTCACAAACATATTTATTAGAAAAAAAAATCTGAAGTTCAAGTTTGCTCTCAATTCAACTAACGTTTCATGTATTTGATAAATGCAAAGATGCTTAGCTAATATTTAAGGTAAGGTCTATTTTACTGAACAAAATACAAAAAGAAACTCATGTGCACACTGTGTAAGAAATTAAAGAATTTTCTATGTAAACAAGTAGTTGTTTGTAGTAGAGAAAGATATAACACATGGACTCAACCATTTTCTACTATAGAGCAGGAACCACAAGGCCTGTCGTCTCAAAGACTGCCTTCTCAATGTGCTAATAAAATAAGATTCAGTATAACATAAACTTGAACCTCCAGTCATCTGGGAATATGATTTCAAAGTAAATTTCCTCTATAGTAAATTTTTGATTTTTAGTTGAGTAAAATAGCAGACCTCTGTTTCAATTTTTATTTTTCCCTTGGTATCAAGGAGTGTGTGTGTGCGTGCGTGCGTGCGTGCGTGCATGTGTGCCTGTGGTTATTAGATGTATTTCATGAAGTCCTCTCTACCCTGCCCTTATTTATAAGATTTTTTTGTCCAGAGTGTCCCAGATAAATATTGTCTGCATTAGAAGTCTCCCCAATGTGATTGTTGCTTTCTTGGGATTTAGGAACCCTAGGCATAAATTGATTTTGAATTAATCCCTTGACATATTGATAAGTCATAAAACCCAAATGATTTGAGAGTCTTTGTTAGTCTGTTTTACGCATATATTAAGATTGTGGTCTTCCATTTCTTGGACAGGGCTGAGAGTAAAGTATTCTCTGCCACGGAGTGTCATGGATATTTTCTCATCTAACCCCAATGATATGAGTATTTTGTTTGACAGAAGCATGGGCGGTCACAGCAAAAATATGTGAGACCTCCTACAATTCCACTAAGTCATTTGGTTTTAGGAGTGTAGACCTCTTCTTCCCTGTTAATGTCTACTTGATGAGCTCATATTTTTTACAAGATATCAGTCTGTCTCCCAAGAGTTCTATAGAATGGGGATCAGTGCCTGAATGAAACAAATAACAAATCGTCACACGATGAGAGTCTTTCTCTGAATAATATTCATCATGACTTATGCTTGAATCAGACATAAGATTATCTTAGTTACTTTTATATACACAATATATAATTGTTGACTATCGAGACAAAAGGATGGTTGCAAATTAAGACATATGACCCAGCTACATTTTAAGAAGGGCCCCAATTTCATACTTCTGTTCTTATATACCAATTATTGAAACATGAAACTTATGACAATAAATCTAAAATAGAAGCATAATAGGACTTGGCCATAGCACCGCAGCACAGCACAGCACAGCACAGCTCAAAGCCCAAGCTTGCCAGCAAGAAGCAGTACAGGTCAAAGTGTACTAGCAAGCAGGCATCAGCTCCAGGGGGCATGCTCACCAGCAGGGAACAGAGCCTGTGGCAAGTCAAAAGGAAGAGAAAGCTCCCATTTTATCCCTGAAAAATAGAAAAACGTTTGTTTTCTTCAATACTGGCAGATGGCAGCACATATTGTAGCACAGAGCTAAAAATGTTGGAACAAATGGCTCTGGTTTCAAATCCTAGCCTACCATTTACAAACCACATGACCTTCATTTGCCATCCTTGAGACTACATCTGGTGGTGATCATCTTGACTATCCTGCTTGCAGTACCATTTATTTTGTGTTGGCCCCATGGATCAGTAATTGGTTCAGGTGTCAAGATAGATGATGCTACACCTGCACTAAGAAGATACAAAAAAGTTTGTTTCTCACAAAATGGGACTTTCTGAGGTAATGGGCAAGGCAGGTACCAAAGTTGCTCTGGAGTGTCTTGTGCTGAGTCAGAGGTGATGGCCTTGGTTTGTATCGTGGTTAATGGATGGACTAGTAGAGCTGTTCTCACATGGGGGCCATGGTTTTCTTTGTTTGATGTTACCATGAGTTCCACCTAAGGGAGCAGCAGAGTTTTTTATGTGTGGAAAGAGCGGATAAAAGAGAGGTGGGTCCTGAAAGCTGCCAGATGTCAAATATCAAAAAATGGAGTCAAACTCTTCAGTAAAGTTTAGCATTTAACAAAATCTTTTAAAAATTTCTTTTATTTTTCTCAGGTTGCCCTCTAATGATTTTCTTCTTTCCTTTCCCCTTCTCCAAACTCAAATGATATCTGCTGAAAGACAATAATGTGTTTCTCTCTCAATTTCTCACATTGTTTTCTAGAATCAGATCAGTCTTCTGACTCTTACTTACAATTACATTTTCAGAATTTTTCTTTACTCCTTAATTATAAGCTCCCAGAAGACAGGAAAAGCATTTGTTTTATTCAGCACTGGCAGATGGCAGATGTCTAAAAAAGATCCATTAAATTAGTTATGGATATATCACCTTTTTGGTAACCATTATGTGAAAAAATTGCTAAGTGACTTTGACACAAAGAAGAAATGTTGCTCTTTTAAAACTCAGGAAAGCACAATTCCAAAACAAAACAAAATCCCACAAGTTTCCTCTTTATAGCCTAGGTCATCTTTGACAAAGCATATAACACTTTTGAACCTGATTTTCTCAATCTGCAAAATGGAAAAATGGGAAAGTTTCTTTCTTAAAAACCTGTGAACTTCTTTTCTGAGATTTTGTGTCTGAAGATAATCTAAATTATAAATTGCTGCTTAAATATTATAAGACTATGTCAGTTCTCCACCCTCATAAGTCATCTTCTATCGATAAATAATGATGACAGCCTGAGGGCATTAGGCTCAAAGGTTGGACGTGCAATACATTTCAGGAGGGGGCTAGAATGTCAACTCCCCCTAAAATTGAGCTCTGTTTACCTAAATGAGAGGTCCTCCATCCCCTCTTAAATGACACTTCAGAACCTGTGCTTATACTTATCAACAAACATCACAGAATAATTAGGGAGGGTGGAAATCATTACAATGTCAGCCCTTCCTATTACTGAATTGTAAGCCTTAGATACAGAACTGCCTAAAGCAATTGCAGAATGCAATAGATCCAACTGTATCTCCTTTGGAGCCCACAGAACCATCCGGCTGTAGCCTGCAGGTGCCAAGCAAGTCCCTTCCCCCAACTAGGATTTAATCACCTTGGAGAGCAGCTGAGAATTTCAATCACTATTATTTTTTTCCCCAAGGTTCCATCAATCTTGTCTTTTGAAGTAATTTAATTTCTTTCTTCCACATGAATACTAAATCTTCTTAGTGGAGAAAAATGATGGGAGGAAATAAAGTGGAAGAAACTAATTTTTATGGAATATTTAAATGGAACTCCTGAAGAATTGTTGTTTTAAACCACTCGATTATACTTCTAACTTAATGCCTTGGGGATGGAAAGATGTCTTTCTGAGGGCCTCCATTCTTATTGCTTAGTGCAGTAATTTGAGCCAAACTTAACACTGATGTCTAGGGGCAGCACATATTATGGCTAAGAGCCAGGAATTTTGAGAGTTGGCTCTGGTTTCAAATCCTAGTCTACCATTTACAAATCACATGACCTTTATCCGTTTGCCATCCTTGAGACTCAGTCTTCTCATGCCTAAAAAGGGAAAATAGTAGTACTCACTTTGTATAAAGAATGTGAAAATTAGTTTGAGTATATAACCTTAAGTACTTAGAACATTTCCTGGTGCATAATATTATTTTAAGTGATAAGTCCATTTATTTTTATCTCTTATTCTCTACTGCCTTGACATACTTAATTGTATCTTTCTCATGAACCAAATTAGGTCAATGAATGAAATAAGATGGATTTGTGACGATGAATATCATTATGTGAGTATCTAGAATGAGTCATCATTCTCTCTTTTTTTTTATTCACAGTTTAGATTATTTTTTGTTTTGTTTTGTTTTGTTTTTCGGAGTTTTGCTTTTTTTTGCCCAGGCTGGAGTGCAGTGGCATGATCTCTTGGTTCACGGCAACTTTCTGCCTGCCGGTTCAAGTGATTCTCCTGCCTCAGCCTCCTGAGTAGCTGGAATTACAGGCACGTGGCCCAACGCCCGGCTAATTTTGTATTTTTGGTAGAAAAGGGGTTTCTCCATGTCGGTCAGGCTGGTCTCACACTCCTGACCTCAGGTGATCCACCTGCCTCAGCCTCCCAAAGTGCTGGGATTACAGGTATGAGCCACTGCGCCTGGCCACAGTTTAATCTATTTAAAAAAAGAGAGAGATCTGAAGTGATTTTGCCTTTATTTCCTTCATTTTAAGCCAATCATGAAATTTCACAGTGATTTCTGGGGAGGGCTGGAAGGAAGGCAGTATTAAGAATCATCGGGGCTATGGCCCAGTCAGCCCCCAGAGATGAAGGCAGAGTGGGCCCTCACTGGGGCAGCAGGAGGAGCACGGATGCCCTGCCGGCAGGCAGCTGATGTTCTGAGAGCGCGAGAGCTGGTACAAGATGTCCTCCGCAGCTTCCAGCTTGAGCAGCTCCATCAGGCCTTCCCCTGTGGTGGCCAGTGTGTTTGGCAGCTGCCTTGGAGTCACCCTCAGCAGAGATGATGACCACCTTTTTCTGCTGCTCAGCCTTTTCCACCACAAATCTGACCCTCTGTGCTTCCTGCTGAGCCACGTGTTTGGCTTCCACCACTTCTGTGAACCCCTTCCAGAAAATCAGATGTGTCAAGGACATGTCGTCCAGGATGAGCCCAAAGGTGGCTGCTCACTCCTTAAGGTCATCAGTCACAGCTCTCTCTGGGTGATTAGTTCTCCAACATCAAAGCGAGCCAACACTGACTTGAGGATCTCGGTCCTGATGGACAGCAGCACATGCTCATCATGGTCCCCTCTGATGCTCATCATAGCCAGTGAGGAAGCTGGCTAGCCAGGGGCCAGAAGAGGATGTGCAGTGTGATGTGGACATTCAGTAGATCTACCAGTGATGACTGGCACATTACATGGTTGAGAAGGGCAGTCAAAGATAATTGGTTTCTGTACCCATGGGATGAGAAAGGGAGTCCCTTCCCCTACCACAATGTCCTCTACTCCATGAAATCAGTTAAAGATGACAGCTCTGTGCCCAGAATCCACATTATATAAGGCACAGTTCACCATGCCTCATGCAACAGCTAAGGCGAGGCCAAACTTGCCTAGGGACTCAAACACTTTGGCAGCCATGTTTTCTTTGGCTGGATCCTCTCATACCTGCTTCCACTCTGACATCCACCTGTTTAGTTTTATTTATTATGGAACACCAGCAAGGAGAGAATCAATGCTTATGTTTGCTTTGATTTTTATCTTTAAATATTTGGAAAATAATTTTAGCTATTAAATATATTTATTGACACATAGTCATTTATTATCTCAATGTATTGAATGTCCCTTATAGTTTTAATTTTTTATTCTTTGATATACTTCTGTTGGAAAATAATGTGAGTTGAAGTTTTTATAATAAACCATCAATACTGTGTCATTTAACTTTAAGGCTTAAAGTACTCTTATGCAATTTTTCATTATTATTTTATGACACTTTGTTCTTACTTTGACTAGAAGTCTAATTACATTGTTTTGGAATTATGTGTATGTGTATATATACACACACACATATATTATTCAACATTGATATCTCTTCAAGGGTGGGGGCTCCATGACTCATCTTTTATCAGACAAGACCACAAACAGAATTCATAGTAGATGCTTAATTGCCTTTTACTGATTGAGAAAACAAGCTCATGAGTGAATGGGAAGTGCCCTGCTGTCAGGTCAAATTGGAACTTTATCCTTGTGCTCAGTGGATCCCAGATCCTCATGATACTCAATAGTATGTAGTCTTCAAGTGATCCATCTCAACATGCAATGACACCCATAGGCTCAAAGTAAGGGGATAAAGAAAAATTTACCAAGCAAATGGAAAACAGAAAAAAAATCAGGGTTGCTATTCTAACTTCAGACAAAATGTACATTAAACCAAAAATGATTTAAAAAGACAAAGAAGGGCATTGGATAATGGTAAAGAGCTCAATTTAACAAGAACACTTAACTATCCTAAATATATATGCACTCACACAGGAGCACTCAGAATTATAAAGCAAGTTAAGACACAGACTCCCACACAATAATAGTGGGAGACTTCAACACCCCATTGACAGTATTAGACAGGTCATCAAGTCAGAAAACTAATAAAGATATTCGGGACCTGAACTTAACACTAGACCAAATGGACCTAATAACATCTACAGAACACTTTACCACAGAACAACAGAATATACATTCTTCTTATTTGCACATGGCACATAGTCTAAAATCAACCACATAACTGGACATAAAACAATCTTCAGGAAATTTTAAAAACCCCAAATCTTACCAACTATGCTCTCAGACCACAGCACAACATAAATAGAAATCCATACTAAGAGATTGCTAAAAACCACATAGTTACATTGAAATTAAACAACCTGCTTCTGAATGGCTTTTGGGTAAAGAATAAAATTAAGGCGGAAATCAACAAATTATTTAAAATAATGAGAACAAAGATACAAGATACCAGATTCTATGGACAGATCTAAGGCTGTGTAAAGAGGGAAATTTCTAGCACTAAATGATCACATCAAAAAGTTTAAGAGATCTCAAACATCACAGCTAGAAGAAATAGAGAAGGAAGAGCAAACTAACCCCAAAGGTAGCAGAAGAAAATAGGTAACACAAATAAAAGCCATACTAAAGGAGATTACAATGCAAAAAAAAAAAAAAAAAAAAAAGATCAATGAATTCAGGAGTTGGATTTTTGAAAAAATTCATAAGATAGACCACTAGCTAAATTAATAAAGACAAAAAGATAGAAGATTCAAATAAATGCAATCAAGAATGAGAAAGGGGATACCACTGATACAACAGAAATAACCACAACAACAAAAACCAAACCTTCAGAGACTATTACAAAGACCTCCATCCACACAAGCTAGAAAACTTAGAAGAAATAGATAAATTACCTGAATACATATAGCCTCCCAAGACAGAACCAGGAAGAAACTGAATCCCTGAACAGACCAATTACAAATTCAGAAATTGAATCAGTAGCAAAAAGCCTGCCAACCAAAAAGAGTCCAGGACCAGATGCTGTAGATAGATCTAAGGCAGTGTAAAGTGGTATGAGAAAGGAGGACTAGTCCAGGATTACAGTTGAATTCTACCAGATGTATGAAGAAGAGTTGATACCACTCCTACTGAAACTATTCAGAAAATGTGAGGAGAAAGTACTGCTCCCTAACTTGTTCTATGAGACCAGCATTATCATGATACCAAAATCCATCACAGTCAGAACAACAACAAAAAAAGAAAACTATATGCCAGTAACTTTGATGAAGATAGATGCAAAAATTCTCAACAAACTTCTAGCAAATAGAATCCAGCAGTTCATCAAAAAGCTAATCCACCATGAACAGGTAGGCTTTATTCCTAGGGTGCAAGGTTGGTTCAACATACACAAATCAATAAATATGATTCATTACATAAATAAAACTAAAAACAAAAAGAATATGATCATCTTAATAGATGCAGAAAAGGCTTTTGATAAAACTCAACACCACTTCATGTTAAAAACTCTCAACAAACAAGCATTGAAGAAACATCCTTTAAAATAATAAGACGAATCTACAATGAACTCACTGCCAACATCACACTGAATGGGAAAAAGCTGGGAGCATTTCCTTTGAAAAACCTAAACAAGACAAGGATGCCCTCTTTCACACTCCTATTCAACATAGTACTGGAAGTCCTGGCCAGAGCAATCAGGCAAGAGAATGAAACAAAAGGCATCCAATTAGGGAGAGGAGTAGTCAAACTATCCTTGTTTTCAGAAAATATAATTTGGTTCCTAGAAAAGCCTATAGTCTCTGCCAAAAAGCTCCTTGATCTGATAAACTTCAGCCAAGTTTCTGGATACAAAGTTAACGTACAAAAATCAGTAGCATTTTTATACACCAACAACATCCAACCTTAGAGCCAAATCAAGAACACAATCTCATAATAACCAAAAGTATAATAAAATATCTAGAAATGTAGCTAATCAGGGAGTGAAACATCTCTACCATGAGAATTACAAAACACTGTTCAAAGAAATCAGAGATGAAGGGAACAATGCTCATGGATAGGGAGAACTAATATTGCCAAAATGGTCATAGTGCCCAATGCAATTTATAGATTCAATACTATTTCTATCAAATTAACAATAACATTCTTCACAGAATTACAAAAAAGCTATTTAAAGTTTACATGGAACTAAAGAATAGCTGGAATAGCCAAGGAAATTCTAAACAAAAAGAACAAAACTGGAGGCATCACATTACCCAACTTCAAACTATGCTACAGGGCTACAGTAAACAAAACAGCATAATACTGGTACAAAAATAGAAGCATAGACCAATGGAATAGGATAAAGAGCCCAGAAATAATGCCACACACCGACAACCACTTGATCTTCAAAAAATAAACAATAGCAAGCAATGGGGAAATAACTCTCTATTCTATAAATAGTGCTGGGGTACCTGGCTAGCCATATGCAGAATATTGAAACTGACTCCTTTCTTATACCATATACAAAAGTCAACTGAAGATGGATTAAAGACAAGTATAAAAAATGAGGATGAGGGTCAAACTATAAAAACCTTGGAAAATAACCTATGAAATACCATTCTAAATATAGAACTGGTTAAAGACTTCATGACAAAGATGCAAACCAATTGCAACAAAAACAAAAACTGACAAATGGTACTTAATGTAACTAAAAGAGCTTCTTCACAGCAAACAAAACTATGGACAGAGTAAATAGACAAGGTACAGAATGGGAGAAAATATTTGCAATCTATACATCTGACAAAGGTCTACTATCTAGCATTTATAAGGAACTTAAACAAATCCACAAGAAAAAAAACACCATTAAAGAGTGGGCGAAGAATATGAACACTTTTCAAAATAAGGCATATATATATGTCCAACAAGCATATGAAAGAGAACTCAGTATCACTGACCATTCGACAAATGCAAATCAAAACCACAATGAGATACAATCTCATGCCATTCAGAATGGCTATTACTAAAAAGTTTAAAAAATAACATAAGCTGTCGAGGTTGAAAAGAAAAAGGAATACTTACACACTGCTGGTGGGAACGTAAATTAGTTTAGCCATTGTGGAAAGCTGTTTGTCAATTTCTGAAAGAACCTGAAACAGGATTACCATTCAACCCAGTAATCCCACCATTGAGTATATACCCAAAGGAATATAAATTGTTCTACCGTAAAGACACATGGATACATGTATTCATCACAGCACTATTCAAAATCACGATAATATGGAATTAATCTGAATGCCCATTAGGTTACACTGAATAAAGAAAATGTGGTGCATATATACTATGGAATAATATGCGGCCATAAAAAAGTATGAGTTCACGTCCTTTGCAGCAACATGGATGGAGTTGGAGGCAATTATATTAAGCAAGCTAACACAGGAACAGAAAACCAAACACTGTATGTTCTTACTTATGAGTAGGAGCTAAACATCAAGCACATATGGACACAAAGAAGAAAACAACAGACAGTGGGGCCTACTTGAGGGTGAAAAGAGGATGAGAGTCAAAAAACTACCTATCAGGTACTACACATACCAACCACCTGGGTGACGAAATAATCTGTACATTATGTTCACTACTTGAAAAACAGAATCATTAGAAAATCAAATCTCAGTATCATGCAATATACTATGTAGAAAACCTACACATGTACCCCCAATCTAAAATGTAAAAATTAATAATAATTAATTTTTAAAATTAAAAGACTTTTAATATTGTTAAATAAAAAATCTGTCAAAACAAAAAAAAATCGATTCTATATCACAATTTCCAATTTAATGAAACTTGTAACTTATTTTTTCATCTTTTCCTCTATGATTTCCTCTAGGCATTAGAGACCATAATTTGCATTACTTTTATCTTTACTGAAGGATTACGGTGTGCATACTGTCCAATTTGAAAACATTTAAGAATACAGTATGTATTAGAATATATAACTGAGAAATAATGTTTTTCTTATCACTGTCTCCACTACCTTTACCATTCACTTCAATGTGTTAACTCTAATTTCTCAGTCACGTTGGACATTCATATGTATTTGGCATATCAGTTTTCAGATATATAAAATATCAGTAATAAAACAAATATGCTTTGGAAATTTGCAAAAGATTAAATATTGAAACCATCAAAGAAGTAGCAATTCTGATTCTTAAGCTCTTGCACTTTTCACTATGGCTCAGTTTCCATAAACACCATAATGCTTTGTTGTGTCCCTAAGGGGTACCATTCAATGAGTGGTTCATTTATCAGTTTGTTTCAGAATAGAGGAAATATTGCCAGGGATGGTGCCAAAAATTTTTATTGTTTCTTACAAATTGTGAGCATTTTTATAAACTAGTATGAGACAGTGTATAATGAGTGCATGTCTTACTGTTAAAATAGTGAAATGAGACTCAAAATGTCAACTTGTGTGAATGACAGTTGTTTGGAAGTGGAGTAAAATGTTCTCTCTACTTTAGTTTCACTTGGTTGCTCTGTATTAGAAAGTGCTGAAGGAATCCAGTAGTATGATTAAGAAGGCTGTCAGATGAAATGTCTTTAGAGGGAACCTAAATATTATTTAAGTTGAAACAATGGTATTAAAATCACAGCCATTAGGGACAAAGCAAAGGAAGAGTGAACTGTATGAGGGATGTGAACGGAAAGATGTTTTCCTGGCTATCTGTATCTCAATTCTAAGACTCTATAATTGATATACACTTGGAAAAGTGATGATAAGACATTTTCTAATAATGACATAATTCTCATCCATCATGGCTGGTCATCCATCAAAGCTTTGTGATGCTTTGATTGATGAAATGAGAAGAAAGCAAGCATTCCCTGTTTTAGCTAATGGACAGATTCATTTTAAAAATTGCATTCTGCTTTCAAGATTAAAATAAATATTTCTTAATCAAGTGGATGTTATCAAATAGATGGCTAGCTAGTAACCGATCTTTAGGTCTTGTGATGGCAATTAATACTGCCATGGAAACAGGCACACAAAGGCACTACCATTAGATTGCAAGGGTTAGCCCTTCCTGTTGAAGCCCTCTTAACTGATGGGCCTCAATGCATTAGTGCCAGGGGCGCCTTGGAGCTGCCTGACTGTGGGTCACTGTAAGGCAAAGAAGACATCTGCAACCTTGGAAGCCAGAGTAGCATGTGCAGAAAATTATCTTGAATAAGATTAGTGCCAGGAGCTCAGGTGGGGAGATAAGTGGATTAGAAGAAGCAAGAAAATCAAAGGCAAGATTGTTTGGGCTGATTCTGAAAACAGCAGTGGGAAGTTGGACAGGGACAATGCCCATGTGTCGGAAGTTCTACTTAAAGTAAGCAGTATGAGATGGATCATGTGTGGATGTTTACCCACTCAGTATTGTGACTTGGAGGAGAAAAACAAACATATATTCCTGAGAAAGGCCAAATCCATGAGAGAAATCTATCCACTAAGAGAGAAGGCAAAATAGTTTCTGGAGAAGTATATTTATTCTTTTCAAACAATTTTAGAGTAAATGAACACTGAAACTGGAATTGATATGTAAACACTGTATTATAGAATCACACATTTTTCTACTTATTTTATTTAGAATTAGATTGTATTAGTGGATACAAAATGAGAACTATATTTAAAAATAACAAATAACATTTAAATAGATTGCTAAAATACATAATTGAGTCACCAAAGTCAAATAAACGTAATAGTCCAAAATTAAAAGACAGAACAAAATGCTAGGAAATATTTATTTTAATTACATAAGCCTTTGCCAAAATTGAGAGTATAAAGGGTCAAGTTACTGAAGAGTGAGGAAGAGTTTCTTTGGAAAGGCTATTCCACATGTGCCACCTTTTACTCCAACTTTACAGGGAGAGGTTGATGCATCATCTGCATTGGAGTAGTGGGAGTGGAGGGTATCATGGGTTTGTATCTGTATATACCAATTTGGCCAGAGATAAAGTGGCTTTGTGAGGACGGCCTGCATTCTCTGAGCATATAAAGGCCCAAGAAGAGTGAGTATGTCACTTGAAAATAATGTCAGCAAGAGAAAGACTGAACTTGAATAAAATTATCTCAAGTCCTAAGTGGGCTACTTAGAAAAGCACACTCAGCACAAACATGTTGAATGTGAATTGCCACTCTGATGGGTTGAGGAAGAAAAATCAATGAGGTAAGTGAATGGCTTGAATCAAGAATACGGCAAGTGAGGGGTCCTTTAAAATTGGGGTAGGACCAACAAAGATGCCTACATAAATTGAAACTAGTGTTAAATAGTGTTTAAGTCCAGAAACTATAGAACCAGGTATGATAGTAACAATCAAATACAATTGTCTCTCCCTAGACTTAACTTTTCTCCCTCCCTATGATCCAACTTTGGAGAATTCGGAAACTATGGTTTGCGATATAGTGGAGGAACAGAGAGAGAAGAATAAAAGAACTGAATAGGCCTTCTTCCTTTGTTCACTTGTTTTTCTATTTGTAGACTCTAGGAGCAGAGTAGCTGTAACTTTGAATGAAAGTGGAAGCCTGGATTATTACATTAGCTTGGACATTCTAAAAAATGAATCAGATCTATGCATTTGCTGCAGAAAAATCTAACTTCTCTGAATAAAGGTTAAAAAAAAACGGGGAAGAAGAACATAAATTTGCTTTGGGATTGGATTCCACTAGCATGGCTTGTTCAATATGCTGATTGTGTTATATGCTGAGTCCATTCAGAAATTTTGTAGCACTCTATACACATTACCAAAAATGCATGCTGGGTTTTCCTAAAAAATCCTTATACTCGAAAATGGAGCCAGGATGTCCAGTGAAATTTAAATGAAGATCAGATTTTTAATTATTATAGACATTCTAACATTCTGAGTCACGTTGTGTTTGGCAATTTAAAGTACCATGGCTATTATCTAAGAGCCACCACATAAGCCCTGGAATTGCCCAAATTTTCATCCAATAGCAGCAAAGAACTTACTTAAGTGAATGAAATTCAAAGAAAAATTTGGAGACAAAATGAAGTGTCTTTGTAACTGTACACATGTCATGGTTATCAGACTTTGCAATTACAATAAGAAGAAAATAACATACCAAGCATGCAACCAACCAAAGAAGCAAACTCACCTCCTTGGAAGCTGAATTTATGTTCACCAGGCCATTTAGGCTCTGGAAGGTTATGTTCCTCCTTTCTACAGAAACTTGAATAAGCTTCTGGATGCTATATTATGGTTATTTGATAAAAAAAGATTTTAATGCTGGTCAAAATCAAAATTACATTGAAAAATATCTTTTTCATGCTTGTGGTATTTCTTTCTCTGTACCACCAGGTAGCAAGTCTATACTCAGTTCAATGCTATTTAAAATTTTGGGGGGAAATAATGAGGAAAAAGTCTGAGGAAAGCCTTTCTTTTTTTCTCTTGCTCAAAAACATGCACGTATGCACTTCAGGTGCACCTGTTGCTTTTGGTGGCCCATTATCAATCCCTCTTTATTAGAGTAGATTTCTCCTTTTGTCAGTTGAAGAACACATTGAATTAGGGTGCATTTGGAGCTGACCTCATCCTACAAATGGAAAGCACTAGACATGTAAACAAGGCTTGACCCTTTAGCTTACTCTAGTGGTTCATTCAGGTATGGACACATGACCTAAGCTAGATCAGATACAGCTCTCCACATAACTAGGTAGAGTCCCTTCTTTCCCTGGTACTCTAAGGTGGTGGGGTGTGAGACTTGGGCAGAGGGAAGACATCATTTCTTCCACATTTCAAGGGTCTGTCTTGATAGTAGGGAGCAGACAGAGCCCCAATATCCTTGAAGCCTCTGGAACAAGAATTTCTTGAAGCCAACTGTACCCCTTGATTTTTGGATAATGTGAGCTGAAAAATTCTCTTTCTCATTTAAACTAGTTCACATTAGGTTTCTATTTGCTGTAACATATGCCCTAAATGACTAATGTTTTCTTATAATTTTATGGGTAACTGAATCCAAGAAATTCATTAACCAACCTCTCAACCCAAGTTAAGAAAGCCTCTCTTTGCATGGCTTATTGAAATAGAGTCCTGAGAGTTAGTGAGGAAAAAAGAGACAAAAGGAGAGAAAAAAAAAGACATGCAAATCTCCTAATTCTTGAGTATTTCCCAACTCCGTATTTCTTATTTACCTCCATTACCTCTGGAAAAGAAGATATATGTCTTTTTTGAACATTTAAAAAGCCAATAATATGTTAATGTTAATGGGAGGAGAGATATGATGGTTAACATATGCTCAATCACTGAATTTGTTATAATTACAGGCAATTGTTCGCTAGACTGTAAATGTATTTATATATCTGAAAGCATTTAGTACATAATAGGTGATCAAAAATAATTATAACATGTGAATAAATTATCAGTTAAGGGTGGAAAAATTTGTAGATAATTGTGACTAGTCATAAATACCACGTGTATTTTTACAAATTTGATCCTGCTTCTTTTTTTTTTTTTTTTTTTTTTTGAGACTGAGTCTTGCTCCGTCACCAGGCTGGAATGCAGTGGCACAATCTCTGCTTACTGTGACCTCTGCCTCCTGGGTTCAAGCAATTCTCCTGCCTCAGCCTCCCAAGTAGCTGGAAATAAAGATGCACACCACCATGCCCAGCTATTTTTTTTTAATTTTTAGTAGAGATGGGGTTTCACCATGTTGGCCAGTATGGTCTCAGTCTCTTGACCTTGTGATCCACCCGCCTAGGCCTCTCAAAGTGCTGGGATTGCAGGCATAAGCCACCATGCCTGGCCTCATTATTCTTAAAATGTCAATGACATGTTTATCTTCATGAGAATATGAAGTATTTTTCCTTGAAGAGTAAAGTTGTTGGTCATAATGATAAGACAGGATAGTTTTGTGTGTGTGTGTGTGTATGTGTGTGTTGTATAGAGTGTGTATCTGTGTTTGTTTTTGTATTTATGAAGTAAAAGAAGAAAGCAATAAAGGGGGATTTTTTTTTTTTTAAGAAGAGAACTACACCAACGGATGGAAGAGAAAAAAAAATCTCATTTCTTTCTCAGTTGTGAAGAAATGTCACATACTGGGAAACAGTTTGTAAACAATGGCATAATACATTCCCACTATGGTCATTATCTCAGGTGAAGATTTTTAAGTATTTTCTCTATAATTTAGAAGTGATTTCTATTTTCCATGTTTGAATTGTTGAGTTATGGTAAGCTTTCCATTGAACACTTTTCCTTCCTTCTTGACTATTGTGCTCCATATATAGTCTGATTCAAAGCACCATCATCTCTTTGCAGAGCTACTGCGGTTGCCTCCTAAATTGGTCTTTCTACTTCCACCCTTTCTTTCCAGTCTATTTTCTACTGATCAGGCAGAGTAGTCCTGTTAAAATGTAAATGAGACTATCATACCTACGCCCTATCTCTGAGAAAATTCAAACCTTTCTATTTTTCATAGTCTTCATATTACCTGGCCCCTTTCAAATTCTCTGACTTTATCTTATATTCCCCTCTTTGCTCTTACTCTCCCCTGGGCTAAGAATAGTGGTCTCTTCTAAATTATGTTCTGCTTAGAACATTCTTCCTGCTAGATACCAAATGATTTATGGTCTAACTTCCTCAGGTCTCTGCTAAGATGTTATTTTGTCAGAGATACTACTCTGATTACTTTATATAGAACAGCTACTTCCCACCATTACCGTTTGTTATTCTTTTATATTATTTTTTCTAAATCTCACATTATTTATTTATTTGTTTGTTTATTGTCTATCTGCCCTTGCTTGAATATAAACTCCAGGAGGACAAAGATTTTTTTTGTTCACAGCTGTATTCCCAGTTCTTGGAAGAGTGAGGAACCACAGTGGAAATCTGTTGAACTTATAAATTTTCTTAATGCAGAAGTAACACGCACAGATTTCATAGTAGGAACACCGAGACAATCACAGGCAGATTAAAATAGTAATACCTAACATTTACTGATACAGCTGAGACAGAGTTTAAGGGATTTGCAGGATATTAAAAAGATAGAACCAAGGTCAGAGACCCTGTCTTGGAAATTATTTCTTTTTCTGTTTTTCTTGCACCTTGTAAGGGAGAATCAACTTGATATACTTCTAAAACATAAATCAGTAAAGCTTCTGACACCTGATAAAAGGGCAGAGTAGCAAGCTGCCTTATTTATAAGAAGTTATGCTCAGAGAATAAAAATCCATGTGGCAGAGACTAACTGAGTATAATGTAACAGAGCTTGGAGGAGCTATCACAACAGTCACAATCCAACCTTCAGCTTCTAGAATGTCATGAGGCATAATGCATTGCTAAAGAGCTGCCAGCTCCTTCCCCAGATGAGATGCCATCACTGTGACCAGTGAAGTAAATTTTCTCTGCTAATCTGTGAAGTTTCTCTAGTCGAGTTCTTGAGAGTACAATGCAAGATATTGTGGGTGTGAAATGTTAAAAATAATAATGAGTTATTCATGTCATTCAAAAAAGTAATTTGTTTTTGGGAAAGACCTGACTTCTTTTCTGAAGTGGTATATTAAGGTTTCAAATTAAATACTTAGAGTAAGAAATATGTTACTTTGTGTGCATAGTTGTAGATTACGTTAACTCACAATTCTTTTTTTATCATTCATTCAGAATGTTCCGTATAATTCTTTACAGCCTATACTTGAACACTAAAAAACGTGTTGAAATGTATGTCACTTTAGGGTTCCCTTCTGGCTATACTCACCCTCAGCATTGCTTCGTAGGATCCAGTTTACAGAGGAATATGGTAGAGTACAGAGAGTCCAATTTTCTTCTATTTTTGTCATCACATTTTATTTTTAAGCTCAGTGAAACAGAAATAAAAACTATCTTTCAATTAAAAAGTTCAATTAAAAAAGTATTTGTTTTTTGAGACAGGGTCTCTCTCTGTCACCCATGCTGGAGTATAGTGGCATGATCATGGTTCACTGCAGCCTTGACCTTCCTGGGTTCATGTAGTCCTCTTATCTCAGCCTCCCCAGTAGCTGGAACTCCAGGTGTGCTCCACCATGCCCCACTAATTTTTCTATTATTTGTAGAGACAGGGTTTTGCCGTGTTGCCCAGGTAGGTCTTGAACTCCTGGCCTCAAGTGATCCTCCCACCTCAGCCTCTCAAAGTGCTGAAATTACAGGTGTGAGTCATGGTGCCTGGCTAGGAAGTAATTTTATTTAAAGGAAATTTCGCAAGATAGAAGGGGAAAACAGAGAGAGAAAGAAAAGAGCTCAAGCACTGGAATTGGCAGAAGGTGGACAATGGATAGGGGAGATAGAATGAGAGAAAGAGGAAAGAAACGGGAGAGAGTAAAAAGTAGAGGAGAAATGTGAAGGTCAGGAAGAAGGGATGTTTGCCATTGACCTTGCTGAGGAGCACTTGCCTGGGAAGACCTCTTCCCTTCTGGGCTCTGTCTTTTTCTCTAAACACCCAGAGCTTCCTTTGTCTTCACGGAGCCCAACATCCAAGAACGGTAGCAATGCAGTTTTGTTTTAGAAGGTGGAACACAATGAGAAGAATCAAAATAAGAAAAATATGACAGAATATTTTCTCATTATTTAGGAAGTTGCATGAGGTAGTATCTGATGTTGTTTTCTACTTCTAGGTTATGAAGTGATGACTGGCACTTTTAACCTGAATTATTTTTATCTTAAAGCTGTCCCTTCTCTTTTCTGTGTGTTATTAACTCAGATTGTTGAGGCATGTAGCATGTAGCTTTGTATGTAGCTCACAAATGTCTCCCCCACTCCTTTTTTTTTCTGTGAACAGCACCTGTGAGGGACCTGCTAACCTAAACTTCTGGCCTCCTTGTGCTGTCTTGACCTTGGAACCTTGGATTTATTTTATGATTTATTTGAGATGGAGTCTTTCTCTGTTGCCCAGGCTGGAGTGCAGTGGCACAATCTCCGCTCACTACAACCTCCGCCTGCTGGGTTCAAACAATTCTCCTGCCTCAGCCTCCATAGTAGCTGGGACTACAGCTGCGTGCCACCATACTTGGCTAATTTTTTGTATTTGTAGTAGATACTGGGTCTCACTGTGTTAGCCAGAATGGTCTCCATCTCCTAACCTCATGATCCGCCCACCTTGGCCTCCCAAAGTTGTGGGATTACAGGCATGAGCCACCATGCCCAGTCTTAAACTTGGATTGAGACTCAGCACAGTCATTCTGTTGTAATGAGCATCAGTAGAACTGGTGAGGGGACATCTGATAATTTCCTACTCAGAGTTACCCCAGTATGGCTACTCTATATTTTTCTAGGACCTAATCACAGGGAAGGAATATAATGTTGACAAGACATGACAAGGTTTCTGTGATGACAAAGTTTAAAATTTTGAAGTGGAGACAGACGGACAAGAAATTGTTAAAGTAAGATTTCTGTGATAAAAGATAAATGCAAAATATATGTGTGTAAAAGACTAGGATCCTGAATAAGTGATATTTAAAGAGAGATCTGAGAGTTATTAGGAGTTCACAAGTGAAGGACAGAGTGGGAGGAAGCTTCTAGGCAAAGGCAGGCAAAACTCTGTGATGAAAAATTATAATTGTATTAAGAAATGAATAAAAAATTACTGGAACAATGAGTAGTAGAGGGAGATGGCAACTAACTCAGACGGGAGATGTGGGTAGAGGCCAGAATATCGAGGTCTTCAAGGGCATGGAAAAGATTTTGGATATTACTCTAATTGCAGTGGAAATTCACTGAAGTTATTAAGTAGATGGCTGACATGACCAATTTAAATATTTTAGGAGTTTCTCTACTTTCTCTATAAAGAGCACATCAGAGGAATTAAAAAAAATAAACGTGGAAAACCAGTTAAAGGGAGATGGCAGATAACAGTCAGTGGTGGCTTTAGCTGGTAAGTTCAAGTTGGTTTGGAGAGAAGTTGATAGCTTCAATGGATATTATAGAGTGACTTAAATACTAAGTAATTTAAATACCTTTGGAAGAAAGGGTAGATCAGTGGCAAAGCTGAATTATCTGAACTCAAAACTGAGATTTATTGCATGATGATTGTCATAATATTTATGGAATAAAAAAGATAGAATGCTTGAAATAAATGCTATAGTTTGGTATTGAGGTGTTCTACATTCATGTTCTCCAAACCTCATGTTGCAATTTGATCCCCAATGTTGAAGGTGGGGCCTAATGGGAGGTCTTTTGGTGATGGCGGCAGATTTCTCATGAATACATTAATGCCCTCCCTTGGAGGTAAGTTCTCACTCTATTAGCTCCTGAGAGGTGGTTGTTTACAGTAGCCTGTACCACCTACCTCTCTTGCTTTTCCTCTTACCCTGTGATTTCTGCACATTCTGGCTCCCCTTCACTTTTCACCATGAGTGAAAGAAGCCTATGGCCCTTACCAAATGCAGATACCCAATCTTAAACTTTCCATCCATCAGAATTGTGAGTCAAATCAACCAGCCTCAGGTATTTCTGTATAGTGGAAAAAATGGATGAAGACATTAGGTGTATCTCAAAAAATTAGAGAGGTATGGTGAATGTCTACGTGATGATCCTAACAGGTTACACTACTATAAAGAGAGTTTTCATACCGACTTCATGCTCTAACTCTAATAGTTCTAAACATAATAATTACCAATTGTTTAGTACTGGTCTAATAATTGTTAACAGCTTCACTTACACCATTTTGATTGTTCTTCCAATTCAAGTACTAACATTTTTTCAGCACCAGTTCTTTCTGATATCAAATGACTTAAAGTTACTAAGTAATTGCCTTTTTTTAAAAAAAAAAAAAAAGAGGAATAGAATGTAAGCATTTACATGTCTGTCATTTTTGCAAATACATATAACATTTCAGTCTAGACTTTGTTCTAATGCCTGCACATAGCAATAGTCCAAAAAGAAAATTTTGTAAAAAAGATTGACATTTTCTTCTATCATAATGATAACATTTTAAAGCCCTTTAAGTAGAGACTGCTTAGTGGGAATTAAAATCATGTATTAAATAGTTTAGAAAAAGTTATGGGCATTACTAAAATGAAATAGGATGCTGTAACTTAAAATTCAGCAAATTAAAAACTGCCACTTTTAGTGAGTGATTTCATCTCATTAACGTCTGGTAGTTAAATTCCATATTTTGAAAATATCCTTTTTCAAAAAACTTTTTAAGCTAACAACAGACAAATAATTGGCAGTATATTTATGACTAATAAAATGTTTTCTTCATAATTTACTTTCTAACATTCTAAACTAATTGCATCATTCAGATTAAGCAATTTAGGAGTGGCTCTATTTAAAATCCCATTGCATTAAATGCTTTACTATTAAAAAGCTCCACTATTAGTTTAAGTACAGTGGGGAGGTTTTTATGTCATTTTCTTACCTGCTGTTTCCTTTAAAATGTCCTTGAATATTTAAAAAATTCCACTTTTACCCCAAATCTGCAATATCAAGACAGGAAATCTTTTATATAATAGACACATAATTAGTAGGGACAAATCATGAAGAGAAATATATTCATTTGTTCACACAGCTTTGTTTTAACTTACTTTACATCCTCACACAGACTCATCTACTCACTCAATATTTCCTTTGACAAACATTGAGTAAGCACGCCATATGGATTTTAACATAGAGATAAACATGCAGAAGTTGCCCATAAGAAAAAGAATGTCACATAGACATCTATGGAGGAAACTGTGGGAGATAGAGAATCTCTCTCTCTCTTTTTATTTAGTTATTTTTTGTTTAGAGATAGGAGTTTTGCTAGGCTACCAAAGTTATCCTCCTGGCCTCAAGTTATCCTCCTGCCTGAGCCGCCAGAGTAACTGTGAAAGACTGGCTAATTTATAATAAACATAAATTTATTTGGCTTATGGTCCTGGAGGCTGAGAAGTTCAAGAACGTGGTGCTGGCATCAGGTGAAGTCATCATGGGGCATCAATCCTTGGCAAAAAGCAGGGAGGCCAGAGAGGATGAGATCCTATCGGGAAGCGGCCATCACAAGTTTTAGGTGTTTTCTATGTATTGGGAGACTGCCTTTCTCTGGAGCCAGCTGTGACTAATTACTATTTTAGAGACACAGTTAATAACCGCCTGACCATCACCTGATGATCACCTGACATTCTGGGGTGTGTGTGTGTGGAGGTGGACCCTTTCCTGCCCAGCTCATGCCTGACTAGCTATCTACTGTAACAAAGCTTTGAATCTATCTCAGTGTTTTTATTATCATTTCAATGGATTGGAAAAAATGAATTAAATAAGTAACATGACAAGTATTTTAATGCTTCTGTCAATTCATATATTTTTAAGGTTTTGTAAGAATGATATACTTATTTCTACTATATCAGTTATATGTTTTACCTATCATACGCTGTATAATCATTGCTGCATTATAGTTTCTATCAGGTTTATTAAACAGGTGGCTAAGTGAGAAGGAAAGCTCTTAGATGAGATCCACTATATCTTTCTATTCTTTCATTAGAAGTAGATTAGAGCATGTTTTACTGAAAAAGTATTGCTGTATTCAAAGGCAGATTTCCTTGTGATATGATTTGGTTTTAATTAAAACCATACTACAACTTTTTTTAAATTTCTGATTTCTCTATCCTTTTTAACAACTTTTAAGTTGTGTTTTATTAAGTACAAAGGCAGGTTTGCTGCACAGATAAACCCCCATGTGTCATGAAGATTTGTTGTGATTATTTCATCACCCAGGTATTAAACCTTGTACCCATTAGTTATTTTCTTGATCCTCTCCCTCCTCCTCTGAAAGATCCCAGTGTGTGTTGTTCCCCTCTATATGTCCATGTGTTCTCATCATTTAGCTTTAATTTACAAGTGATAACGTGGTATTTGGTTTTATAGCTTCTTAAAACTACTGATATTAACAATGTATTTTTATTTATATGTACATATATATATATGAGAGAATGAAAAATATGTGTAGGTGATTTTCTGTGTGCCAGTCGTGGGCCTGTCTATAGATAGCATGCACTGCTGAAAGTAGAAATTCAAATCACAGTAAGAAAATACAAAAATTCTAACAGTCCTAAATTGTATGGTGTTATTCTTTGTTATTCTGTAAGTGTGCCTATATAAATAAAGAAATGATGGCATAGAACTATATTTAGGAATTCTTAATTAATTTTTTTTAATCTGAGCCTATTTCTAAACACAATGTCTTCCAGTTTTAATACTAAGGCATTTTCACTGTACACACTTCTGTGTCACCTTCCATAGCCTTATTATTCCTGAGTTGCTTTCTACTTGCCAAAGACATTCACTGTTTTAAAGTTCAGTACTTGATTCCTTTTTTTTCTCCATGGAAAACAGACTACCTGTCATTTATTGAGCAAACATTTTTTTTTTTTTTGAGATGGAGTCTCAATCTGTCACCCAGGCTGGAGTGCAGTGGCCCCATCTCGGCTCACTGCAACCTCCGCCTCTTGGGTAACAGAAATTCCCAACCTTAGTCTCCTAAGTAGCTTGGATTACAGGAACCTGCCACCACACCCAGCTAATTTTTAGTAGGCACAGAGTTTCAACATCTTGGCCAGTCTGGTCTTGAACTCCTGACCTCATGATCCACCTGCCTAGGCCTCCCAAAGTGCTGGGATTACAGGTGTGATCCACCGTGCCTGGCCTGAGCAAACATTCTATTTCTAGCAGTGAGCTAAATTATATTTTATTCAGTATATTATTTAATACTCACAGCAACTCTGAGTTTGCTATTATTATTTTAACTAATTGACTTAGAAGATAAATGGTAATGGAGTGAAGTGTCTGACTGCATAAGTAGGTGTCAGAACTAGGATTTGCATTCAGATCTAGACCCATATAAATGCAAAACATTTACACTTAACCTCTTCTAGACTATGGAACTTTTCAATATCTCTTGACTGTCAAGGGTAAAACTCTTAGATTGAGTCAATATTCTGTTCAAGTTTGCATTCAGTGATACTTGGACGTGGTTCCATCAGAAATTGATTTATATAATACATCTTAGGTAGTTAGTTATAC
Source organism: Cacajao melanocephalus (assembly GCA_963573385.1). Taxonomy (NCBI): domain Eukaryota; kingdom Metazoa; phylum Chordata; class Mammalia; order Primates; family Pitheciidae; genus Cacajao; species Cacajao melanocephalus. The sequence continues at coordinate 42,438 of CAUYLG010052655.1, read as the reverse complement.
TAAGGAAAAAGTCAAAATCCATGCATCTGGGTTCAGAGCAATAGTTAAATATAGAAAAAGCATTATCATTAAGATAGGTGTATAACTTGGTTCTGTAGGAAGCTCCTGTAAATATAAGGGGGCTTAAAGGGAAATGAACTTTACTTCTCTATGCATTTTGGTAGGTAATGAAAACAGAATTCTGAAGTAGTTCTGGTAAAGGTAATCATGGCTGGAGTCATTTTGGAAATGCTATTGGTTATCATATTCCCGAAGGATATCAAATCTTTGGCAGGGGGAGCACTGGCAGTTGTCAGGCAAAGAACAGTAGATGGCTAAGAACAATGTCAGGCTAAGCCCTTGGTAGCTCATTTAGTATTTTTCTCACTGGATACTGGTATTGTTGGATAAACACTGCAGTGTGTGCAATTTGCAATGTCTATGGTCATTCTTGAAATTGCTGCCTCCTTTGACTAAGTTTGCCTACAAGTGTTGTCTAATTTTTCTCGAATTTCTCTCTTTTTACTTCATTTATTTTTTCTTTTTTTTTTTTTATGTCTACCCTTACTTGGTTAGGAGACACAAGGAAAGATATCATTCCTGCTTTTAAGAACTTAGAACTGAGAATATGCCAGAAGCCAAATTCAAAGTCATGATTTCAGCCCTATTAACTAAACTCAACTCATTCTAAGATAAAGTACAATGTTGCCTATTGGGCAAAGGTCTACCCTCCCATTCAGTAAATATCAGGATCAATTTTTGATAATGCCAGGGGAATTCTCTGGATGCTACTTCCTTGGATTGCAGCTCACTTACTAACTTTGTCATCACAAAATTTGGGAAACATGCTATATGCATAATGCCATGCAAGGCCATGTATCCCAAAAGGGCTACAATTAATTTTTTTGTTTGTTTTATTTAAAATAATTATCCTATTTCTGTCATCTCAATTCTGGATATCACCATATATTTTTAACTCATCACATTCTGTCCAGTGCCCCTGCACAAAAATTAAATCTAGAGAATCAAACGTGTTTAATCCTCTAAAGATCACTGATTTTTTTTCTGGCCATATTTTTATTTTTTTCTGGCCATATTTCTGTATTATTAAAAAATCTTAAAGTTTACTTTATCACCCCTTATTATCCATTTTGAAGATGAAGGTAAAGTTTCTAAAATTGGGATTGAAGGCACTTCACAACAGGCGACTGATGGCTAACTTTTAAAACTCATGCTTTTCTATTGTTTTCGTTAACTTTCAAACAAGTGAGTTCTTAAAGACTTGATAAATTGCCATCTCCAGCCATTTGATGTTACCATTTTCTCATCAACTGGCCATTTTTCACTTATAATTTAAGATGCAGTCTAAGGTTGATCTCCTCTACAAAGTATTTCTCTAGTCCACAATGACCTTCCTCCTTCACTTCTGTAATTCTTTTCACATTTTATGTTGGCCATTCTTTCAACACTTAAATAACCTGCAAGTGTCATATGTGTACTTTTCCATATCTCCTATAACACCTCAATAATACTCATACATAGTAGATTTTCATTTTATGTTTATTTGATTGACTAGTTGATTTACAAAAGCAATATAAGTACTATGTATTGATCTTTAAGAGTAACTATACTATTACACTACAACAGTTGTTCTCTCTGCTTTTATACTATGTTGTACAGAAATGCAGAGAAAAAATATATTAACCTGGAGAAGATGAGACTTCTTTTAAGATCTTGAGGAATTTAAAAGGTCACAAAGGAAAAAGAAGGGATTCTAGGTGGTGAGATCCACAAAATAAATAACTGAGACTAATTCGTGAATAGTCTATATTTAGGGTATTATAAGGAAAGTAATCTGGTGTTAATGCAGGTTTTTTGAGTAGGCATGATGGGACAGAAGCCTGGAGAAGTCAGGTTGGGACGGATCCATATACTGCTTCCATCAAAGACATGTAAAAGTGAACTACTTAAGATGTAAAGACAAAGGAATAAAAGGGAAAGGTTATTTCCTGGTCACAGTGCTGCTGCCACTTAGGAAAAAAAAAACTTCAGAAATAATTGTGTGGCTCTCTGCTTTGCAAGTCTGCTATATGTGGGTTTTATGTGCCTCTCAATATAATTTTAACAGTCAGATTTCTTTTCTTTTTCTCTATTGAAGTTCTCCAACTTATTTAAAAAAAAAATTGACAAGTTATTTTAGAACGTACACAATGTATCAAAGGTTCCCAGAATTGACTTGAGGAAAGCTCTGAACACGACTTCAACTAAAAGAGAAAAATTTCAAATATTTTATAAACGCTTGCTATATCACCTGTATCAGTAACACAGCTGGAGAAAATTACTGCAGAAACAGGGTAAGACCTGGTGGTACAGTGAATGGTCTGAAGCTAATTGTCCAATAGTTCATGCAAGTCATATCATCTATGCCAGGATGAACTTGCAGTGGTAAGAAGAATATTATTGAAAGCCAACAGACTTGTTATATCCATTTCTGTGAAAAATGGAATATTCAGATGTGGGGCCCATCAGGAACGGCTAAAAACTGAACCATAAGATTTGCCTCCTGAAGCTGCTTACTGACCAAATATGAATAAAAATATTGAAAAGGTAGCAGGCTTTACTGATGCCATATCTTAAACAGTAACATATTCAACTGGCAGAATTCATTAAAGCATTTTCACAATTTTACTTCCTTAGAGAGAAAGAAAAGATCTATGTTTTCAGGTAAATAAATATTTGTTAATATTTGTTGAGTAAATATTTTTGTGCTCATGTAATGCCTGAGGAGTATCAGTGCTTCTTAGATTGCTCTAAGGAAATGCTTAAAAGAAAATTCTCTTTGAAAAAGAAGATGAAATTGTACGTTTAGTTTCTTTGCCTAATCATGTCCCTCTTCAATTTACTTGCTTTCCCCAAATGGTTGTTCACAGCATCCAAACACAGTTAATCTCTCTGTTTAGTGGGCATGGCTATTTTTGCAGTGCCTTAAGAGTTTTGTTGGTTGCCAGATCATTAATGGGCTATGAATTATGCAATAAACTTCTCCTGCACCAATAAAGAAGAAAGCCAGCAGTGAAGTCTGGCCTGAGAATAGATGAAATAGAACAATAAAAGCCATAAACACTTTTTTTTTTCATTTGGAAGTCCTATTAAGGATTAGAAATAATTCATGTGCAGATGGTTTTGTATGGCAGAGATGCTGCAATGAAAGAGTTTGCAGGACTTTTACAAAATTAGGAAAAAGAAGATCCTTGGACTTGAAACACAGGCTGTGACTAGGAATGGGGGACTTCACTGTCTTTGTTTCCTTCTTCCTATTAAAGCTTCAGGCTAGTAAAAGTTACATTTATATCACAAGATTACGAGTCGATATGCAATGTACCAGGCAGTTATTTTTCTGGAAGAAAATAACCACTTTCTGTTTTGTAAAGCACTTTCATGTAATGTAATTTTAAATTCATGTTAAAGATCTAAAACTGCTTTTTGTGTTTGAAACTACTTCTCTTAACAATGAATATAGTTCTTCCTAGGTCTGAGAGTAAAGCATGAGAAGTGAATAGCATTTCTTCCTTAGAAAAATAACAATTAGGGATGCTTTAGCTGAGAGTTGCAGTTTATTTTAAGTGAGTCTGGCATTATGTGAAATTTGGTTATTTACTTCGGGTTTCTATGTAGTGAAAAAAGTACTTAAAATAAGTATGTATAGGGTTTAGAAGCTTGGCATAAAATATGAGACATGCATGGTTCATGTACTCTGGTTTTCCCTCTTACTAATTGAGCATGGGAGAAATGAGTCTTTTTTTTTTTTTTTGGAATCCCCCTACTCTCTCAATATGGTTGGAATCTCCCTCGTCTCCCAATCATTTGCTTTTAACCAATCATTTGTTTTAAGCCCCAGTACTACACAATGTGACTTTACTTCCAAACAGGGTTAGTGGAAATATTGGTAGTTAAGATTAAGTGATGAGGGTGGGCCCAATATGAATTCTGCCATTATAAAAGGGGGAAATTTGAATATAGACACAAAATATAATCTCCCAGCTTGGAAAACCTATTCACAGAGGCAGTAGGGAAAGGAAACAGTTTTATCATTGAATAAGCATTCAGCCAGAATATGATGTACATAACAGGCAATCTGCTAATACATTTCAAAGATAGAAATAAATCTTAACCTTTTACATAGCAACGAGATAGAACCCATTACATATATGTTCTCAAGGTAAACAGTAACTAGTGCTCAAGAGAACTTGACAGCACTGTTTGACATATGTAATTCAATCTACTTTTACCTGGTATTTGGGATGACCATCTGTGTTAACTAATTGGCTTTATCTGAGGAAAAAACAAATTTCTTATGTCTTTATGGGAGAAGGTAGTTTTGCGACCTGGAGCAAGGTCCTCACTGAAGTTAAGCCCTTACCCTCTCACAGAAACTGGGAGATCAGGGTGCTTTCTTTCTTTATATTTACATTTTAGAGGGATGGCTCTGTTGTCCTTAAAAAAGATATTGCTGAGTGAAGAGAGGTGACAAATTGTCTATATAGTTTTCAAAAGGATTTATACAGCCTTCAAAGAGAGGGTGAATGAAAAGTTTTCTAAAGCCAGTGCTCTAAGAAACAGGAAGAGAGGGAAATTATTTATTTCAGCATAGAAAATAAATTTCTTATTTTAAATTTGCATTTCTCCCTTTGACTTGCAAATTGGAAGAACACACTGTGACGAGGAAGGCAGAGAATGGAATGATATAGAAGCTAAAGAATGCCAGATTGCAAGAAAACTACCTGAAGCTAGGAGAGAGGCATGAAATTCCCCTTCATAGTCCTTGTAAGGAGCCAACCCTGCTGCACCTTTATCTCACATGTCCAGCTTCCAGAACTGCAACACAGTACATTTCTACTGCTTAAGACATTCAGTTTTTGGTTCTTTGTTAAAGCAGCCCTAGCAAACTAATGTATCCTTAATATCTCATTTTCCTCTTGGGGTGAATTGAATTTGGGAAAGCATAAGAACTGTAAAATAAATATTGTAATGATGTCTACTTCAGAGAGTTATTAAGAAAATTAAATAAGTGAAGGCAGTGGTCTCCAACCTTTTTGGCACCAGGGACTGGTTTAGTGGAATAAAATTTCTCCACGGACTGGCATGGGGGAGTGATTTCAGAATGGTTCAGTGCATTACATTTATCATGCACTTTATTATTCTTGTACTGTAAAACATAATGAAATAATTATACAACTCACCATAATGTAGAATCAGTGGAAGCCCTGAACCTGCTTTCATGCAACTAGACAGTCCCATCTGGGGGTGATGGAAGACATGACAGCTTATCAGGCATTAGATTCTCATAAGGTGAGTACAACCTTGATTTCTTGCATGTGCAGCTCACAATAGGGTTCAGGTTCCTATGAGAATCTAAGGCTGCCACTGATCTGACTAGCGGTGGAGTTCAGATGGTAATGCAGGCGGTGGGGAGTGGATGTGGATACAAGTGAAACTTGCCTAGCTCAATCGCCACTCACCTCCTTCTGTGAGGCCCAGTTCCTAACAAACCACTAACCAGTACCAGTGTATGGCTTGGGGGTTGGGGACCCCTGAGTTAAAGCACATACGTGCTTAGTAAAATGTCTGGAGCATAATACTCAATATGTCTTGTCATTACTATTATTTTTCCATTGAACAAGCTACATGGTGTTTTTGGATGTAAAATCAGAGGGTTAGGCAAAATTCTCCCACATCCTTTCTTTCTCAGAAATTCAATTATTCCAGTTTTTTTCTATTTTAAGATTATAAAACTCTTTCATTCATGTCACTACAAATCAATCCGTAAAATTATATTACCTTCCATTCAATTCAACAAAGCACAGGAGAGGGAGAAATCAAATCTAGAGAAAAGATGAAAAATTGGAGACTTCACAGACTATATCATGGCTGGAGTAAAATTTGGAGGTTGAATTTATCACCCAGGAAAGAGCAGAGATAACCATTCCAGGCCTTGAAAGAACCAGCACACACACACACACACACAAATACAGTTAAGATAGAATGTTGCTTGTTGCTGCAAGTATTTCTGGAGCCTAAAATTATAGGGCAAGCAAAAGGAGATATAGATAACAGAAAAGATATGGGCCAGATTATGCCAGAACAAATGGAGACCACGGAGTTAGAGGTGGAAACTTCAAAGAAGAACAGAGAAAAATGCAATATGTAATATAATTTTGAATTCTAATGATCCGTAACATGTAATGAGAGCTTGCCATTTGCCAGGCCCTATTCTGAATACTTTTACGTATATCAACAAATTTAAAACTCATGGCAACACTATTAGATGAATATTATTTTAGCTTCACTTTACAAGAATAGAAACTCTGGCACTTAGAGCTCAAGTAAGATGTGAAAGATTGTATAAACTAGCAACCAAGCTATAGTTTGATATCATTTTGATATAGTTTTATAGTTGGATATAGTTTGGGTTCCAAAAAATAAACATATGTTCACATCCATTATGCTACAGCAAAGTTTATCAGGTACTAAATACAGGCTAGATGGGGGGACGTATATCAGAGCAGACACTAATTATCATGTAGGAATCCTATACTGTGTTTTTCATTTTGGTGTTCAAATGCCACATTTGTTTTGAAATTTTTTTTTTTTCCCAATGCCCTCATCGAAGTAATCTCCTCTCCTCCATATTCATTTACTACGTTTTTTGGTGAATAGTATATAGTATGTATCATTTTTGAAATTTGTACCGGGGTGGACTTCACTATCTTAACTTTCAAGCTTTTTTACATGGGTTAACATTTTAACGTTGAGACTGTATACGAACAGTGTTTTGTAAATAAGAACTGTAAAGTAAGCATCTAATGAATGATTAATAAGAAAGAAAAGAATGTACGATAACAGTGATATGTTTTTGGAAGTCAGTAGTCAACAAAAGAAATGATAACTGAGTGACCTGAAGCACTTTCTGAATCAGCAAAGAAAAGTGGAATGTAAACTGGTTTCTAGGAAACGTTTTCTAAAGATTTAGACACTGGTAGCCTTGCGTTTTGGGATTAAGGAAGGGTGTCTACAATAGGCAGGGAAGATGAGGTCCAGTAACTTAGACCTGAAATCTTACTATCTATATTATTCTGTTCTCATATTGCTATAAAGAAATACCTGAGATTGGGTAATTTATAAAGAAAAGGGGTTTAATTGACTCACAGTTTCTCAGGCTGTACAGGAAGCAGCTTGGCCATCTGCTCAACTTCTATAAAGACCTCAGGAATCTTACAAGCATGGCAGAAGGTGAAGTGGAAGCAGACTTGTCTTACATGATGGGAGCAGGAGGAAGACAGAGGGGGAAGGTGCAACACAATTTTAAAACAGCACGGAGGGGAATGATGCTAACCCATTCATGAGACCTCTGCCCCCATGATCCAATCACCTCCCACGAGGCCCTACCTCCAACACTGTGGACTACAATTTGACCTGAGATTTGGTAGGGAAACACATCCAAACCATATTACTATCCTTTGCTAGAAATCTAAATGTGTCATTTTGCTGGAAACCATGTGTTGACATCTCCGTCACACATTTTTGGGCGCCACATTATTTAGCTTCATCCCAGGTTAGCATCTCACTCTAAGCACTTACGGTGCATAGAGTCCTTGCTCTCATTTCTCCTTAGTACACTGTCCTGTATTCTCTCACTTGGTCTTCACTAGTACAATTGTTCCTGTTATCTGTATTTTCTACAGAACTTGCCCTGAATTGTAAAAACAAATCTTGTATGTGAGATGATACTGACCAAATTTGCTTTATATGAAAAAACAGTTCAAGATGTTTACATAACATGGAATTTCCACTGACCTTTCCCTTATTTTATAATTCAATTTTAATGATATAAACTAGAACTCCTTGAGAAAATTCACTGAGTGACCCTTTCCCAATTAAACAAAATAGCCTGTCAGATCTGCATCCTCAATGGTCAAATAAAATGTATCCCTTAACGAGGGGGTTTTATTATTTACCTCTCCTTAGCTATACCTAAAAGAATTTCCTGGTGTTCACACGTTTCTTTCCTAAGTTCTATTTTTGAATACATTTTTTTTCTTGGCCGTTATTTGTTTTACTTCAAAAAATAATGAGAGTGAAATTGAAAAAAATATTATTATATGTTATATTTGAATTGAACCATTATTTTAATTTGAAACTTTTCAATATCAAACTTATACAAAGGAAAGGTATAGAATTATCATTTTTCATATGCTAGCTGCTTTATGACTATTATCTAGTAAATCAGCATCTCTATAAGGTACTTTATACTTTATGTCTCTAGTTACAGATAAGGAAGGTGAGAGTGATAGAGATTAAATTGTGTATTCTGTTCAAAGCCATACAAGTAAGTGGCATGGGTATATTTTGGACTCAATTTTGTCTGACTTCAAAGCTATGGTTTATTTTTTTTTAAACAATATACCACCTTGCTTTTGTTTTAATGAGGAGTAATGACCAGTGTTCACATGTACTGTTATAAAAGGGAATTAGATGGCTATTGTATCAGAAGAATTTTAAGCTATTGAAAATGTCATGAAGTTAGAAGATTTGGCTTTATATAATTTCCTTCTCCATCACCAACATTGGAGTGACCTTGAACGATATATTTTGCTATAAAATAAAAATGGTATTAATACATGTTCTTTTGATGTAAGAATTTAATAAGGGGATGCATATAATCATGGTTTATAAATTCTAAGGTGTTATATGAATTGAAATTTCATGATTTATAAATTCTAAGGTGTTATATGAATTTTAATGTCATGATTTATAAATCATAAGGTGTTATATGAATCATAATTTTTACCGTTATTGTACATTTTAATATAGGATAATTCTGAGAAAATCAAACTATCATAATAAAAGATGTAAATATTTATATTTTAAATCTGATTATAATTAATGCTCTATTCAAACGATTGTGAAACGTGATTTCAAATCACTCTTGCTATACTTTAGAACTCTTCCCCACAATTCTTTTTAAAGTATTACTATAAGAATTTTACTGTATCTTGAGGTATGTGTTTATGTTTTGCACATATTTTCCCATTTTGAATTTATATTTTCTCTTTCTGAATTAGAGACAATTAAATGCTTAATGCTTTCAATATTTTTCAGTTTAATTTAGGCAATGGATGTACAGGATAAATTTTAATGAATGTAATAAAAATAGTTTTAGTGAATAAGATCATTGCACTTCAGGTACTGGTCAATCCATTTTTTCAAGAATAGGTGATGACCAAGACATAACCCATAAAGGATAAAGCACTGTGTCTTCTATACATAAGAATAATGTTAAATGAGCTTCTATTGCACTGGCGGAGGAATCTTCATTGGAAAATCATTTTCAAAGCAAAATGGGAAGGAAAGCAATGAAGAGAGGTGGCTACGTTGGTCATGTTCTATGTACTGTTTAAAACTATCAGAGACCCATAAAGATAATGTCTTGCTTCAAGTATCTTTTTTTGTTTTAACTAAATCTTTGTACCACAGGGAACCACTCAGGTTTTATTGATGGTATTTTTCAAATAAACTCAAGGTCATTTTATTACGCCAGCCCTTAGGCCCTCTGGGTTTGGCTTAAGCTTTTGAGTTTTCATTCTAGAATACAAAATACTATATGCTGGCACATGCTCCCAACAGCTACTTCCAATCTGGGGTCACCAAGACAATCTTCAAACTTTCTCTTTAATTACATCTAGACATAATTGACACTTTTATTTATAATGCAAAATATCTCCCATACAAAAATGAAAAGCAAACAAAAATCATAAAAAGTGGTATTAGAAAAATCTATTTATGTAGTTTACCATTTATTGTTATAAAACAAAACATAGTAGTATAGAAAAAATGACACTGGCTGAACTCCTGCCTTTCTGAGACACTGATTTTATATTAACTCATTTACCTTCATTTATGTTAATAGTGAGTTATAGAGAATTAGAAGATATTTCTGGGGAATATAATTTCTTCCTTATTTTCTAACATATTTTTAAATCATTATTAGGCCAGATTCAGAATATCTTGGAAAAATGAGACTGAGAGAGTGAAAGTCATTATCTCCGAGGCCCTCTTTTGACTAGTTTGGAAAACTGGTCAAAACAATAACTTTTATCATGCTGGTTTTAACCAACTGTAGAAACAATAGCGTTTCCCGACATAGACATTCTGATCTTATTCTTTCAATCTGAGATTAATAGGTGAATTCAATTAACTTACTTTTTTTGGTGATTACTATACAATAAAGTTCAAAATTCTGTATAGACTGGTGTGTTAACTATCTCTGTAATGCTTCTGAATTGAGATATTTTGGGGTGGAGTGAGACACCCACCAAAAGCTCCTATTTCTGCCTCATTGCATCTCTTGGGTTTTACCCACATATCTCAGTTGTGACTTTTGTATAATGTCACAGAGCTTCCGTTTGCTAGAGTTCACTGGCACTATGATATACAAAAATTTTCTTTTAAAAAGTTAATAGAAGTAATCATCTGTGAGAGCCATCAAGATCCACATTTTGAATATTTTAAATTCTCATCTCATATCTTTTTTTATTACTAAATTTTTTTTCAACATATGCAGTTCTTATTAGATGACTTGATAATGTGATTTTTAGTTTAATCATTTATGAAATTTAATCAGTTTAAGAAATTTTCACAGCTCAAGAAGAGGCTGCTGTTTAAATTTATTTATTCATGAACAATATGGTTAATACCATTTTACTATTAATCAATATTGCTTATTTGCTCTGTACAATATGCCATGCATTGAATTAGATATTGTATATGCATTGCTTTTAATTTTTACGTCTGTACTGTGAGATAAGTATTACTATACTCCCTAACTCATTTCACATACTAGATAACTGAGGCTGAGTGAGGGAAAACAACTTTCATACTTAATTAATTTTCTGAGGACTGGGTAGGTATAAGAACTTGGGGATATATTCAGTGTGTAAGTTATGCTACTACAAACAAGACAAGATATCATTCCAGTATTCAAAGATCTGAAACTTTTTTTCACTCTTCTGAAGGAGCAGCTAAGATGTTTGAATCTTTACTTTTGTTACCTGCAAATGTCTATGTTGTCTACTTTAAAAACAGTATTAATTTCCTTTCAGTTCAAGTAACAGAAATATAGCTCACTCTATTTAAGGAAGAAAGAAAATAAATAGACTCCAGTTTTATTTGAAGACTCTTGGGATTGTTCAGATAATTGAAAGAAGAGTTATAGAAACCTGGAAAAATGTGAGGCCAGGAAGCTATTGATGAGCAAGAGGTAGGCTTATGACAACATACAGGAGTCAGTAGTTAAGGATCTTCTCTGTGAATTCAGGATACTTTCTGAACTCAAATATAAATCTTGACTCAAAAATGTCTTTTTTCCTGTATAATTAAATGGATTCAATGATAAGAAGTAGTAAAAAGGAAGCCACACAAAATATATACGTAACATGGTACATTATTATTGTATCTCAAAAAAAAAAATAAATGAGCTCTCCACTCTGGTAAAATATCAAGTCACCTACAATGGGAAATAGTTCAAATTAGCTTCAAGGCTTCTATACAGCAACTGTCACATATTAGAGTATGACTACCACCATATCTAAAAAAATTCTTCAGGGAAAGAAAGTATGGTATATTTAATAAAAGACAAGAAATGGGCCAGGTGTGGTGGCTCATGCCTGTAATCCCAGTACTTTGAGAGACTGAGATCACTTTGAGTCTAGGAGTTCAAGACCAGCCTGGGCAACATGGTGAAACCCTGTCTCTACTAAAAATATAAAAAGTAGCTGGGCTTAGTGGCACATGCCTGTAATCTCAGCTACTTGGGAGGCTGAGGCTGGAGAGTCACTTGAACCCTGGAAGTGGAGATTGCAGTGAGCTGAGATCGGGCCACTGCACTCCAGCCTGTGTAATAGAGCAAGACTCTGTGTCAAAAGAAAATAAAAGAAAAAAAGAAAAGAAAAGAAAAGAAACAATAAGAAATGCAAAACTTACTTAAAACAGACATTCTAATAAAAACCAATTCATCAGGACTTAGATGAAATACTTTATAGCAGATAGAGAGTCTTTTCCCCATTGCTTGTTTTTGTCAGGTTCGTTGAAGATCAGATGGTTGTAGGTATGAAGTTGTATTTCTGGGTTCTCTGTTCTTTTCCATTGGTCTATGTGTCTTTTCTTGTGTGAGTACCATGCTGTTTTGGTTACTGTAGCCCTAGCATATAGTTTGAAGTCAGGTAACATGATGCCTCCAGCTTTGTTATTCTGCTTAGAATTTCCTTGGATATTAGGAGTCTTTTATGGATCTACATGGATTTCAAAATTGTTTTTTTAATTATTCGAAGAATGTCAATGGTAGTTCACTAAAATAACATTGAATCTATAAATTGCTTTGGGCAGTATGGTCATTTTCACAATATTGATTCTTCTTATCTGTGAGCATGGAATATTTTTCCATTTGTTTGTGTTCTTTCTGATTTCTTTGAACAGTGGTTTATAATGCTTCGTGAAGAGCTCTTTCACTTTCCTTGTTTTCTGTATTTCTATGTATTTTATTCTTTTTGTGGCAATTGTGAATAGGAGTTTACTTTTGATTTGGCTCTTAGCTTGCCTCTTGTTGGTGTACAGGAATGCTGGTAATTTTTGCACATTGATTTTGTATTGTGAGATTTTGCTAAAGTTGCTCATTAGCTTAAGAAGCTTTTGGACTGATGTGATGGGTTTTCTTGATGTAGGGTCATGTCATCTGCAAACAGAGATATTTGACTTCCTGTCTTCCTATTTGAATACCCTTTATTTCTTTCTCTTGCCTTATTGCCCTGACAAGAACTTCCAATACTATGTTGAATAGGAGTGATGAAAGAGGGCAACTTTGTCTTTTGCTAGTTTTCAAGGGAAATTCTTCTAGCTTTTGCCCATTCAGTACAATATGGGCTGTGGGTTTGTCATAGATGGATCTTATTATTTTGAGGTACGTTTTTTCAATACGTAGTTTATTGAGACTTTTTAACATGGAAGAATGTTGAATTTTATCCAAGGCCTTTTCTGCATTTATTGAGATAATCATGTAGATTTTCTCCTTAGTTCTGTTTATGTAATGAACCACATGTATTGATTTGCATATATTGAACCAACAACTAACCTTACATACAGGGGATGAAGCCTACTTGATTGTGGTGGATAAGCTTTTGGATATGCTGCTGGATTTGGTTTGCCAGTATTTTGTTGAGGACTTTTGTGTCAATGTTCATCAAGGATATTGGTCTGAAATTTTCTTTTTTTTTTTTGCATCTCTACTAGGTTTTGGTATCAGGATGATGCTGGCATTATAGAATGAGTTAGAGAGGAGTCTCTCCTTTTCAATTTTTTGGAAAAGTTTTAGTAGGAATGATGCTAGCTCTTCTTTGTACCTCTTGTAGAATTCAGCTCTGAACCTGTCTGGTTGTGGGCTTTATTTGGTTGGTAGGGTATTTATTATTGCCTCAATTTGAGAACTCAATTCAAGGTCTATTCAAGGACTCAATTTCTTCCTGGTCCAGTTATGGGAGGTTATATGTGTTCAGGAATGTATCCATTTTTCTAGATTTTCTATTTTATGTGCATAGAGGTGTTTTTAGTATTCTCTGTTGGTTGTTTATATTTCTACAATTTGACAAGTCAGATGAAAACTAGCTTAAAATGGCTGTAGTAGGTCTCTGATCAGTGTATGTCTCACAGTCAAACACTTCATCTCTGCTGGGACATTAACATGGCAGAAACAGTGTCTCAAATGGTGTATTGAAGATGCCCTGGCCTTGTTCCAGGATTCCATAGACTTGCATTGTGATTCTCCTACTGGGGCTTGCTGTAGGTCCACAAGACATCTTTTCCCACTATTGCCACCACCAATCCATAGGGACTGCTAGATTGTATAACTCAAGCAATAAAGTTGCTTGTAACACAGTCTGAATATGTTGCGCAGTCTTATCCTCTGGGACTAACTCAAAAGTGGCCCAGTACATGGTCTTGCTTATTATGTATGAATGTAAAATGTGTTAACTTCAGAAGCCAAAGACTGTTATGCTTCCCTAATTGTAGTAGGGAATGAATGACATAGCAACTTTTCTTTTCCTTTGTCATGCACCTGATGATTGAACCTCTAAAACCTTCACAAGAGTGGCGGGTCTTGAGCATTCATAGGATTTAACTTTTACCCTCCAGTGTGCATTTGTCTTTTAAACTTTCAGCATCCTAGCCACCTCTTCCTCATTTTATCATTGAGTGTGATACTGATGTAACCAGTCTGCATGATGTTTTCTTGAATGTTCAGATTGTCTAGGTTCCTTCATAGTATATTATAACTACAGGGCAGGAGAGTTGAAAAGCCCTAAGGCAAATCTGTAAATAAATATTGTTTGCTGACATATTGAGTACAAAGTTTTTCAGACTCTCTCTTTTAATTGGAATGGAAAAGAATGCATCCACTAAATCAATAGCTACATGCCACTTATCTAAAGTCAAATTAATCTACTCTAGTGATGATACTATACTTAGCAAAGCAGCTGTAATAGGAGCTACTATGTGGTGTAGTCTGAGATAGTCTCCAATCAGTTTTCAGGATCCATTCAGTTTGTTCAAGGGTCAGGCTTTTTCTCTACCATATTCCAGGGCAACTTGAATATTCAAGGTTTTCTGAATGTTGCCTATCACTTTTACTGCATTTCTAAGAGTCATCCCAGCAGTGAGTTAGGCCCATCCCCTGATATCCTTGCTGTTAAATTCTGTGTCCTAAGAAAATACCCTAATCAGTGAACTCTTATCCAATCTGATATTCCAAACAGCTTGATCAAGCACTCTAGAAATTTACTCCCAGAAATACTTCCTTGGGTCCTGCTGGTACAAGCCACTTAATTCCTACAATTATTTTTGGTATATAGGCTATTTCCTTTCTTATCAGTCACAGAATACCTTAGCCATTTTCTGCTGGTATTTAATCACTGTTATTGGTCTGACAGCTAAGAAAGAAGGTAGAGGTAGCTTCTGAGAGGCCATCTGCAACATTCTAGGGGAGAGGCCTCCGTAGTGAATTCCAGAACAGTGGAAATGCTACGTCTTACTAGGGAAGTGGTGCTAGCTCTGCAAGCCTCAAGAGTTTGAGGGGTGACACTGCAGAGTCAATGTATAAAGGGAAACACAACCTCTTCTCATGACCAAGGTGCTGGGGTTTCTTTACCAGGGTCCCAACCTTTGTATAACAGGCCTGCTTTGTTTGAGCATTTAGCTTTGAGATGCTAACAAGTAGATCATTGGCCTGTATCTCAACTGGGTCTGTCCTCCTACCGAAGGAGATAAAGGTCCATATAAAAGTTACAACAAAAACCCTCTGGCTGTTGGCTTCAGATAACGCTTCATCAGTTTTGACACCTATAGGAGTGGAATAGTGGATCCACAAGAATTGCAGAAGGTCCTGACAACAATGGGATTTAGGTTGCGTCCCCAGACTGTGAATTCAATTGCAAAATGATACACCACAAATAGAAAGATCACCTTTGATATCGCCTGCTGTGTCAAGCTTAGGGCTCTGACAGACAGCCTTGGAGGACGGCATACTGCTCAGCAAGGCATTGTAAATTTCCTATATGATATTTCATTCAATGTGTCATGAGTGTTTAAATCAAGAGGAAGCTGCGTGAACATAATCAACATTCTAACTGGAGCTCTCCTTTGCTCTTCCTTTTTGCCTTCAGTAATGTTTGTAAACTTACATCACCACTTTCCTTCAACAGCTGTTGTGAAGGTTTATTACTTTATGTACAACTGAAGTTTTGCTTTTAGTTTTGATAATAAAGTCTTTGGAACTTTGATTAAAAATATATTAACTCCTAGAAATACCTACTTGAATCCTGCTGGTACATGCCACTTAATTCTGAATTAGTTGCTCACACTGAGCCCCTAATTACATTTTAGAGTCTATTGGCCACTGTGGGTCGGTCCAAAATCCTCATCTAACTGCATGTTTTCTCTGACCTCTCTGGGTAGACAAATGATAGTTTAAGTCTGAGGTGTAAACAACAAGACAGCATCAGACATGGAAGATATTTATTAGGGGAAATGACCATGAAATAGAATGGGAAGTGAGATAAGGGAGGCTGGTAGAGCCATCAGACTGCCATGAGTGTCTGACCCTTAGGAAGAAGAGAAGGAAGGAAAAAACTGTTGGGGGGCGCTGAGTCTTAAATTTCAGCACAGTTCTAAGGAAATTCAGCAAGGCCCATGGGGAGTGTGAGAGAAAATCACTTATCCAGGCCGCACTCAGTTATTAGCTGGCAGCAGTCCATGAGATGCTTGGCGGTGGAGCAAATGATGGATGTGTGAATGTAGCAACCGGGGCCGTGACTTACAATCCTAATGTTAAAGATCTGAGAGACACATTTTCAAGACCGGAACAGTGCCATCACGTGTTTATATCTACACAGATACATAAGCCTCCCATATAAAAAATTACACCTATGAAAATTTCTTTAATAAAATATGGGCTGTGCAAGGTGGCTCAAGACTGTAATTCCAGCACTTTGTGAGGCTGTGGCAGGTAGATCACTTGAGCCCAGGAATTTGAGACCCTGTTGCTACTAAAAATACAAGAAGTAGCTGAGCATGGTGACCGTGTGTACCTGTTGTCCCAGCCATTCAGGGGGCTGAGGCAGGAGGATCACCACCTGAGCCTTTGCAGGTTGAGGCTGTAGTAAGTTATGATCATGCCACTGCACTCCAGTCTGGATGACAGAATAACACCCTGTCTCAAAAAACAAAAACTAAATAAAATCTATTCACTCATATACTCATGTTACTATGGTATACCAAAATGTATTGTACAATATTATATAATAGTGTGACACAACATTAGTAATTCTTGTTCAAATGGGCATTCAAACAGGCATGTAATCATGTTTTAATAACAGAAAATCTGCTAGTAATGATATTAAACCAAATTAAAAAATCATATGATTGCCAGAAATGCTAAACATACATTTCATATGTTTGCTAAATATTTTTTAACTGTTTTAGATACATATAATTTTTTTTTTTGAGATGGAGTCTTGCTCTGTAGCCCAGGCTGGAGTGCAGTGGCATGATCTCGGCTCACTGCAACCTCCGCCTCCCGGGTCCCAGTTCAAGCAATTCTGCTACCTCAGCCTCCCAGGTAGCTGGGATTACAGGCACGAGCCACCATGCCTAGCTAATTTTTGTATGTTTTAGTAGAAACGAGGTTTTACCATGTTGACCAGTCTGGTCTTGAACTGACCTCGTGATCTACCTGCTTTGGCCTCCCAAAGTGCTGGGATTACAGGCGTGAGACACTGTGCTTGGCCTAGATGCATATAAATTTTAAAGCTATTTTAGATTTAAAAATCCTTAGTAAACAGGAATATATGAATAGCTTTTTAATGTGATTATACATATATTTAGCATTAGATCTTGTAATAAAATACCATTTCATTTGCTTGTCTTGATTATGAAATGGTATTTTAATTTAATTTTAGTTTAATTAATTAAAAATTTTTCTAGAGTTACTAGTGCTACAATTAGTTGTGAAAAAAATAATAAAATAAATGAAGGAGAAAATAAAAATTTATCATTGCAGATGACATAATCACACAACTCAAGACAATGAAATAGAATATTACTATTACTTATAGCAATATTCAGTAATGGAGCTGCATCCATTATTTATATTTAAAAGTATTTCTCTTCCTATATATAAAAAATTTCAATGACTAAATCAAATGAAAGAAAACAACTTTGCATTAGGCATATAATGTTTAAAATACTTAGAAATGAACTTAACACAAAGTGTGAATGATCCATGTGAGAAAAAAATTATAAAGCTATGTATAGTTGTGCAAGAGGGCTTTAAATAATAGAAAGACATAATTTACTATGAAATTGGGCAGCTAAATAGAAATATGTCACTTCTCTCAAAATAATATATTAATTTAACAGCATACCCTCCAGATATTTTCTTATTTTTGTCAGATTATCTCACTTTTAAAGTCTTATTAAAAAAGAAGAACTGCCTATATAACCAAGGAATTTCTGAAAATGGAGAATCATGAATATAATATATAATAGGTCTTATGGCTTGTCTGAGAGCTAATTAACGTAACTCCCAGTGACAAAACTGAATTTTGTTCCATTTCTACAATTATAAGGCTGGCCAACCTGAGTTAGCTCAAGACATTGAGAGTGATGCATAAAGAGTTGTTTCCAGTTGAAGTATGTTGTTTGCTTTAATCCAGAGAATTCTTTCCATCTGTGTATTCTTCAATCAGCAATTGCTTATTATTTTCCTATTCTATGTGAGGCTTAGTTCTTAATCCTAGGAATATAGAACAATTGCTCTATATCCCCAGGATTCACCTCATGCCATGCACATTCTAATTGGAGTCATGCAGTGCACTGTATAAGTGTAAGGTTAGGTTAAGACTTACCCCAGCCCAGTGGTAGTGGTCTCCAGGAAGTGTTCAGGCAGGATTACAGTGCTATCATGTCATACTTTTAAGTCTGCACCTAGAAAGAGGACAGTTGAGCTTCCTGTGAAGTTCTGACTTGGATCTCCCTGACTTACATTTATAATCTACCACTATGTGTCTGTTCTGGAAACAGAGAAGCTAATGCTTCATCTATTTACTTGGTGATGTTTCTGATTTCTCTACTGTCAGAATTACTGACCTGATATCTTTATCTTTAGTAAAACTTGTTTGGTATGTCCATGTATCTTATTTCTTTTTTGAACTGAACTTATCATCATCATTTGTCAATTAAATGATTTAGGTAGAAAACTATTCTTAATAAATGTTAAAATAAATTATAAAGTTATAATACCTACAATGTTATAATGCTGATATGGTTTGGCTGTGTCCTCACCCAAATCTCACCTTGAATTGTAGCTCTCAAAATTCCCACGTGTTGTGGGAGGGACCTGGTGGTAGATAATTAAATCATGGGCGCAGTTTCCCCTGTATTGTTCTTATTGTACTTATTTCTAAGCATTTCACAAAATTCTCATGCAACACTAGAGATCATTGTTGAATTCAATTGAAGTATAAAATGTCTCCATAGAAAATATTCTTAAATAAAATCAAAATACAAACGAAAGTAAAAAATCAAAATATTTGCAACATTTGCAACCCATATCATAAAAAAGGTACTAAAAAAGGAAACAGTGATTATTTCTTTTGTTTTCCTTCCTTTTTCTTTTTTACATCTAATGTTTGCCCTTTAGAGAATTTAAGTATATTTTACTGTTATGTCTACTTTGATACATTAAAAAATGACATATTGGTATAAAATGAATATTTGCTCCTTCCTCTCCTTCCTTTTAAGTAATTTAATGATAGTAAATTCAACTTTTGTTAATGTGACACAAGCTTTTAAATTTTTTTAGAAGTTTAATTTAAAAGGTTAAGTAAAAGTCACTACTGCATATTTAAATAAATAATCTATCAGTGATACATTAATATGTGAATCTACACAATATTTAATCATGCTCAGGAGAAGATAAATCTTTAGTGAGAAACATTATACAAAATTATAATATATTTAAAGGTCAATTTTGTATCTAAAATATGTTTAGATTATTCTGACAATTGAGATATGGGACGGTATTTCACTCTCCTTTTCATCCAGTCAATACTGAATTGAAATGTTCTTTTTTTTTTTTTTACATAACCTGAATATTTTATACATTTCTAATTTTATGTCAAAATTCCAAGGTAAGAAGAAACACTGGGAAATTATGTAGCAATAAGTAAAGGAATATTTAATTATAGCCAAAACAATATACCGATTTTTCCAACCTGAAAACAAAGTTACAGGTATTGTTGGCATGCCAAAACTAACGTGTTCTAGACAGACACAATACATTTTGATTAGGTAGGATTATGACTCCTTCTAAGACTTTATTGCATCTCCCTTCTTAGATAACTACATTGTCACTGCTGGGAAACAATGTTTTGATATATCTGAATGCCTGGCTATTGTTTTATTTTTGTCACAAATTGCATTGCATTGTTAATAATCATAGACATAGCTAACCTGTCCGCAAATACTTAATGGTATTACAATGTAGAAGAATACATGGGTTAATTTTTAAAATAGAAATTCTGCCTTCTTTTTGCGTAACTTGGAAAAAATATGTTCAAGCTCACTTTAGTTACCTTGTTATAAAGAAAGCATGCTGACATATTCTGAGTGGTGACACGTTTATGCCGAAAGACTTGGTACAATGTATATAACAGGTTTAATTAGTAATTTTCTTACCTGTGTCAACTGAGCTTTCAGGTAGATCTTTCAAAAATGTTAAGCAGATCTTGTTTTACTTGTGTTTAAAACTTTCTACTCTTGTTCAGACAAAATTTCAATTATTTAACCTGACTTAAAAAGCTCATACTGTCTGGTTTCTCCTTACCTCTCCAGTTGTGGCAGTTAACACTTTCTCTTTCTGACTCTCTCACTTCCTAACTTCTTAAACTCTAATTATTTTGATCTTTATATTTTAAGTTCTTTTAACTGGTCATAGATTCTTTCACCTGAGGACACTCATAAATCCTTTCTTTGAGAAAAATGTCTAAAATAAGCCCTACTCTTAATTTTTGATAAGTCATCTTGTTATTGTCTCTTTGATCACACAGATTTGAAAACTTTGCCTTCCAGTTCTCTGCCTTCTTTGCGAATTTCCACTCCTATCCCACTCCAACTGCTTTCTCTTAATCACCTTTTTACCTTTGTCATCATTATTCTCACCCAGTCAGAGGACATATCTTCTTCAATTATTTGAATAGCCTTCTACCTAGAATGTTTGCCTCAGAGACTCTGCCATTCCTTTCCATCCTACATACCCAGCAAAATTATTTTCCACCCACTTCACTACTTTGACTATTTTAATCATTTGTTCAAAAGTCTTTAAGATTCCACAGAACCGTTTGAATTAAAACTAAATATTCTTTTTAAAAACATTCTTAAATTCCCTATCTCCCACTACTTTCCTAAAAAAATTGTTCTACATCTGACCATTCCCTCAATTATTCTTTTTTACTTTTACTTATGCCATACACAACTCCAAGAATACCTATCTTCCTCCATCCCTCACGTCCTTAATGATAGCTCTTCCCGCCTTTTAAAGCCAATTCAGATACCACAAGTTCAGACACTACGTTGCTACACTAAAAACTGTGAGTAGTGATGTCTAATTACAATCTGTGATGGGTATTTGTTTTAAGGAGCATCTAATAACCTGACAATAATTTTTATTTCATATACCCTTATTAATTCTGTTTCCCTGTTAAGATAACTTTTCCCCTATATGCCAACTGCTAATACTTTAGTTAGAATTTACACATACTTCTCATTATATTTGTTCACCTTATTTGTGCCAGTTTTTCTCCTTCTTTATTCATGTCATTTGCCATGTGAATTTTCATTTCTTCTGGGTTGGAGTCAAGTGTATGTTTATCTTTTTTGCCTTTGACGCTGAGCTTGGCCAAAGGAATAAGGTGAATGTGACAAGGTCTTTTTTTCTGAGCCTACCCATTGGAGGCCTTCCATATTTCCAGTTGTTCTTTTGCACATATGATGTTGCTGTAAAAATAACATGCAATGGCTAGCTAGCAGCCCGTGCACCTGCAGTGAGAACCAGAGCCACTCAGCTGCTGCAGCCTGAGGCCAAGCTGCTCGGCTGAGCATAGCTTAGATCACCATTGAGTTCTGAGGGGTGTTGTCACACAGCAATGAAAATCGGATACATTCACACAAATACAATTTTAGTTTATATTTCTGTTACTGCAGTTCTTACCTTATCCTGAGTATATTTGACAAAAATAATTCTTTCAGAAATATTGATGTTGTGCTATATTACTATTTTGAATGAATTATTAGACAAATATTTTATGTATGTCTTATTATGTGTGCTTATATATTATTTACCTTATTGATTTAACTTCAAAAGTAAACTTTAGTTTAGTTCTTGGGCCCTGTCTGGGTAAGGGTCATCTTTTAATCATCACTAAATCATTAAGTCACCTGTTTATTCAATGTACTCTGCACAAAATAAGCATTCTTTAGTGATTGTGAAATAAATAGACTTTAAACTTATCATAATATTCTCAATGGTACTACGGGGCAGGCAAAATTTTCTATTTTTTTTTTTTTTTGGCTAGGGCTAAGGATTAAAATGTCTTAAGACATATTAATAAGAGGAAAGCATATACATTTATTTAGTACATGTTTTATGTGGCACAGGAACCCCCGTAAAGAAATAAAAATCCCTAAACACAGTTAGAACTGAACTTTTATATAGTAAATTGGACAAAACATTTATATACTGTGTAGACAAAGTGTAGTAAATTGTGAAAATGTGACAAGGCAAGGGAGCTTACATTAGTTAATCATCAGGGAGTAACAAAAAGATGTGTTAGTTAATAAGGTTTGTTTAAGCAGATTTCTCCCAGCTTTAGCTCTCCATCTCTGGTGATCAGAATGCATTTCTTCCTTCAGATTCAGTGAGCACACTTTCCATGTGGAATAATTTTTCCTTGGCTTTTAGGAAATCCAGAGTATCCTTCTTGGATCTGCATTTTTTTTTCTGTTTGTTTGTTTTTGTTTTTGTTTTTTTGTATGTATGTCTTTAACTCAAAACAATGTATGTGCCCAAGTGACATATTTTGGCGTAATGTGTTCTGAGCTCCTTCAGTACATATGCATATAAATTAAAGCAAACATCTTTGATGATAAGCTGGCATAATAGTTTCATAACTTAATCACTGATTTAAAAATTTAATTAAAATTATCGTTTTTGGATATTTTGTGTAATAAGTTTTGAGGAGTATCTTTTGTGCTTCCTGAGTGGGAGAGGACACCCATGTTCTTAGCAGCATCATTCACAACAGCTAAAAGATAGAACAACTGAGCATTGATGGATGAATGGATAAGCAAAATGAGGTCCATACATATGAGGGAATATTCTTCATCCTTAAAAAGAGGTGAATTCCGATATATGCTACAAGGGTTAACCTTAAGGACATTATGCTAAATGAAATAAACCAGTCTCAAAAAGACAAATACTAAATGATCCCAGTTACATAAGGCACCCAGAGTAGTCAAACTGATAGAGACAGAAAATAGAATGAGTGATTGCCAGGGGTTGTGAGAGGAAAGAAGAGAGGGTTGTTGGATACACAGTTTCAGTTTTGCAAGATAAAAGAGGTGGTTGGAGACAGATGGCAGTGAAGGTTGCACACGAATACAGATGTGCTTAATGCCACTGAGTTGCATACTCAAAAGTGATTAAAATGGAAAAATTTTGTGTTACATGTATCTTACCATAATAAAAATTGGAGAAAATGAGTGGATGTAATACATTTCAGTAGCTCTTCCTAATGTGTAAATTATAGAATATGAAAAGGTTTTATTAGATATTTGAATCTTGACATAAGTGTTATGGCATTGTTGCTATTTGTCAAAATGCCTATGTGGTAAATGAGTAAAAAGAAGCCATATATTTCCTTACAGTGACACTACCTGTCGGTGGTTTGGATGGCGGTCTATGATTGCCATATAACTAAGTGTGCTGATCACTAAATAAGCGTTTTAGCAGGATGATTAAGATACAGATATAGTAGTCAGAGTACAGGGATTCTGATCCGAATTTGAATACATATCAGTTGCATGAACTTGAGGAAATTATTTACTCTTAGTTTCCTCATCTGTGCATGAGTCAATGTATACAAAGCACTCAGAATACCACCTGGCACATTGCCTATATTACAATGTTAGCTCTTACTATTCTACCGAGAAATCTTGAGATGAAAATCTAAATTCTATCACCTTCAGGAAAGCCTGTCAATAAGAATATTTTAGTTAATATGACCTAATACTAACATTACACTCTCGGGAAGATGCAGACTTTAAGAAAACAGATATTTTGCAGAAGATAGGCAGAATCTCCCTCTCTTTGACTTAATTGAATTCTGTACCTAAGCAACTGGTTCTTCTAAGTGCTTATTCAGCCAAGCCCGTGGAAAGTAAAGGTACAAGAATTTATAGCTCAGGGCTCCTTGGTTTCTATATTGAATGTACACATATATGTGAATAAAGGGGAAGAGAATCTATTATGACCACGTAGAGGTATTTTGGCCTTTTTCTCTCTTTTTAAGTGCACTTCCAGTAGGCATCTCTTCCTTGTTCATTTAAACAATCAGCAATTGGTGCAGCCCTTAGTAGAAGGTGGGAGCATATTTATGTCTCCTATTAGTCCACAAAGGCAAAAGATAAGAATCTGATCAAGGAGTACTTTTTATAATTTCTCTAGCGAAATCAAGAAGTTTCCTCCCTCTATGTTCATATTTCTTGTGAAGCACTAATGAAGACACTAATTAGTCATTTCACGGCCTGGAGTTCCCTTGGATATTTTCAAGGCTGTTTTAGACTGTATTCTGTTGCTATAACAGAATACCACAGGGTGGATAATTTATAAGGAAAGTAAATTTGTTTCCATAGTTCTGGAGATGGGGATGTTCAATATCAAGGTGTTGGCATCTGTCAAGGGCCTTCCTGATGCATAATCTCATGGCAGAAGGCAGAAAGGTAAGAGAACCCAAGAGTGAAAGCATTGTTGCAGGACTTTTTCTTAGTTCTGCTAAAGATGGGGTCCTTGTTCCATGGCCATGAAAATTTAGGCTCACAGGTGATTTGAAGGTTGAGTAAAGAAGGGTTTTATTGGGTGAAAGGATAAAAGGGGGAAAGGGACTCTCTGCAAGGCCAAGGTTCCTTTAGTTTGCTTCCTGCCTCACAGCCTGAATTCCAGTTTCCACCCAGGAAGAGGAGGAATGGGCTACTCCTCGCTGCAAATGGCACAAATTTCCATGGCTCCACCCCAGTGTGAACTCTTCCCAGTGCACAGGTTGGTTAGAGGCTCTGACACATGTATAACCATGTGGAAGGCCAATGGTGGACAATTGCTGCATTAACAAATGTTTGCACTCCTCCAACCATGTCATTAAACATCTGCCTCTTTCTCTCTCCATCTTTCAGCTCTGTTTTCTACTGTGGTGACCTTTATCTTAGCCTCTGTCTGTATGCAATGATGAAATCCAGTAGTTGATCTAAGCTGTCAATGTTCATGAGATTTGCAGTATTCAATTGAAAGAATGCTTCTTCCATCTAATGTGTTTATTGGTTTTCCTGCCATGCTTCTGATTGGCCTTCCTTGTGTCACATGTACATGTATATGCCCCACCTTATGTATGATGAAGATTGTAGTAAAGGTGGGAATATAATCAATAATCTTACACTGTAAAGGGGGCATAATTCACCCAATAAATTAATTGCTGCTTAGATAAAATATGCCAGAGGACCATTAGAAATACTATAATTCTGGCTTCATTAATTCTGGAATTTGCATATTACAACTGGATACAGATAATATTGACAGCAAATTTTCATCATGGGTGAAAAAAATTTACATGGTATTAATGCAAGATTTATACCCATCTCCAAGATCTAAAAATAGGTAAGAACTCAGAGACTTCCCAGAATTACTAAGCTAATGAGACAGATGCAGTCAATCACAAAAATTTTATCTTACAACTTTCTTCTATGTGTTTTTATCCACCCTAACAGATTTTCGTATATATTAATTAGACTTAATTATATCACTTGCAGCTCTGTGCTTAATGCGTCCAGGAATCAAATGAGAATGCTTCATATTTATTAAGCTTTTTAAAATTAGAGATGGTATATAATCTTCATGGCATCCTCTTGAAGATAACAGGCATTATCCATATTCTCTAGATGGAGAATTGGGAAGTTTTCAAATGACTCAAAATTACTTGCTGGTTGAGAGCTAAGTACAGTAATTCTAACTAGCACTTCAGTGTTCTATCTGCCTCTAACTAGCAATTCAGTATTCTATCTGCTAAACCCAGAAGGCAAAATGTTATGAAAGTTTCTTCTTTGATTCATTTCAATTCAATTCAGCTCAATTTGATTCACTAAGCAGTAATAAGAACTACAATGTGCTTGATGCCATCCTAAATGCTCTGGGCAATGAAAAATATGAATAAGGCAAAATCCCTTACCTTAAGTATTACATAATTTAATTGAAAGTACAACACATAAACTTATGAAATAGCAACATAAAATTTGAGTTAACACATACTATGCTATAAATTCTTAACTGCAAAAGGAGTGATAGAGATAATAAGTACAATCATAGTTAAGATATTATATAATGAAGCTTGGCATTGAGTCTCTCGCATACTGACAGTTTTCTATAACAAAATTTCTAAATATATTTTTAGAATGTATCCACTTCAAATTAGTTTTTATATACTACAGTAAGCCAGCTAGGGTCTTTAGTGCTGCAACTAAAAAAGTGCCAATCTGGTCCTTATGGACTTATATTTTGGAGAGGAAGAATATTAAACAAACACGCATACCAACAAAAAACATAACTTGTTATATGTGTTTAAAGGGAAAGTACAACTTGCTAGAGAAAATATAACAGGCAAATGGATTTGGATTTGGTTAAGGGGATTAGGATGATCAAGGCTGAGGCACTGAGGCTGAGACCTGAGAAGGTCAAATAAGGGCTCAAGTGAAGAGCATTCCTGAAAGCAGAAAGAGCACAAAGACCTGTCATCTTAATGAACAGCTCAGAAGGGGTAAATAATGCAAGGGAACACATGTAGATATACAGCAGTCTGATTTCCCTTAACTTGTTTTTTATATTTCTGGGGCAAATGAAAATTTGGCATTTGTGTCTGTTTAGAAAATTAGTGTATGTTCAGGGACTAACAAATGTAAGAGAAAGCTCAAAGGCAGGAAACAGATGACTTCATGAACATTGCCTTTAACAAGAAGGTTTGGGCAAGTTTGAGGGAGGGCTCCATAAATCAGAATAAAGGAATTAGTATTATCTGTAAAGCTTGTGCCCTAGTAAAATGCTTTAAGGCAACATGAATATTTTAGACTCAATTCATTGGATAATAAAAATGCATTACAGGTTGTTTAAATATCTTTCCATTTGCTGATATTCTATGTTACTAGCAATTTAAGTCTGAAAACAAATCTTTATAATTTTGTGTTTTTCCATCAGTAGTTAGAATATTGTCTTGTACAAAATGAGTGTTCAGGCACATTTTATGGATCTACTGAAATAATGATTTCAAAATATAAGTTCAGTAAAACTAAATCAAGATAATTACAATGGTTGAAGTAGGTGCATGATTGTATGAAGATGGTGCAATGGTTTCCCATTAATTGCTCTTTCTTTTACCTCAACAGTAATTTTGTATTACAGCACTCATACCTCTGCAGCAGAATAAGTACACATACACACACACATACACACACACACACATATATGTACACTTATATATATTTTGTATATATAAATATATAAATATATATTGTATATATATATATTTCACATATATAGGAAAAGTAGTATCCATTTATTTTTAACATTTTAAATATTTTATTACATATATTTATATAACTGTTTTAAAACTGTTACAAAATAAAGTGGGGTACAGAGTAACAAATATGAATACAGAACTTCACATTATATTTCATACACTTAGATATAATACAGAACTCCACATTACATTTTACTCCTAGAGTTACTGGTAAGCTTAATACATATCTTTATATCTTTGTTCTGTTTCTCTGAGATCAATTTTGGATGTTGGTTTGAAATCAGTGTCCCATAGTCATAGACACCCATCTTGCTCACCAGAGGCAAATCCTTCTTCACAAGCATACATGCTAAAGATTCCAGCACTATGTGTATCTTCAATACTGCAGACCAAATTGAGCCCTTTCCAGACATATATGTCACTATTTAAAGCACCAGAGTAGGTGATGTCTTCTTTGACACATGCAAGGAAGGCAAAGGATGGTCTGAAGATCCTCTCTTTTTGCAGTCAGGGCATTTCCACACAGTACCAGCCATTGCGCTTGTATTATGAGCCCAGGCAGGGGCTATATGTTTTGTTTATTTTTATTCACAGTAACTATAAAGCATGTGGCATGAAACAAGTGCTTTATATATTGTGAATGGCAGAATGAGCAGATAAATGAAATGAACAAATGAATGAAGAAATGAAGTGATCCCATCATCTTGACTTATTATTTGGTTACAACTGATGTGACTGAAGGGAAGGACAAGGGAGAAGAACACTGTGCAATAGATATTAGTCACTCAACAAGCGTGTGCTGCTGGACATGTTGGTATGCACCTGTAGTCCTAGGTAGTTGAGAGGCTGAAGCAGGAGATTGCGTGAACCCAGGAATTCAAGACCAGCTCGGGCAACATAGGGAGACTGTCTCAAGGAAAATAAGTGTGTGCTGAGTGGATGAAATGGAAGTGAAAAAAAATACTGATAAAATTTGACAATGTACTAGGTATGTGAAAAGCAGTGATGAACTGAAATATACAGAACATTTATACTTTCAATGGTTTTTGAACTTGAATCACTTGAGGTATATTTTTTTTACAAGTACAGATATACTGAGGCCAACTTCTAAAGGTCTAATTCAATAGATTTAACAAAAATAGCAACACTTGTATTGCCAGTGGACCAAGACAATACACAGGAAAATTCTGCATTAGATATAAATGGGAGTATTGTTAACTGTGCTTAAAAAAATGAAAGAAAAGTAATTTTTTTCCACTTTGGGTTGCTAAAGGGCCATTCTAAACAACTCAGAATTGCTTTTTTATGACAGCAATTCTTGAAAAAGGAAAGAAATAGCATATGCTACTAATTTCTCCCTTTGACTCCTGACCCAAGGAAAAGCAGAGTGAATTGTAAACTGTCCATCAGCATTATGCATTGCTTAAACACCTTTACCCAGGCATTCCAGGTAAGTCGAGCAGGTTGAAAAACTAATGCTCACTACCGAATTCTGCTGGGAGCTTTCTCCATAGCTATGGCTTCACAAACTGCTGTGCTGTTAAAACTAAGCAGGGAGGAGCTGGACAATCAGAAAGCAAGCTATGGAACCCACTATAAGCGGCAAGGCTAAAGGTATATCTAGCATGGCCAATTGTTAACAGTTTCCATGGGGGCTCTTATTCTCCTTTGAAATGAAATAGGGGATAGAGCCATAGGAAAAAAGCACTGTGGATCTGCTTGACATTGTTTTTCATCTCTTCTGGAAGAACTATTTCACTCCAACCATGTGGATTTAGGGGGCGTCCATGTTCTCATAGGACCTTGTGATGCTGGCAACTTTTCATTTCAATGAAAATGAGTACACAAATCAGCTCAAATGTTCAGAGCATGACTTATCGCTTTCAGACTCAAGAATACATAAATGTGTTCCTATCCCACATCTAATGGTGAGATGGGTATATGGCAGCAGTTGTTTTCTGCATTGGAAACTGGCTTAGACAAAGAAAACTAAGATAGCAGCATGCGTATCTGGAGGGCGGAGTGAGGACAGAAGTAAGGAGGAGGAGAAGAGAGATGGAGGGTTGGAGGGGGAGAGTGGGAGAGTTTGGTAAACAGTCCTGCCCCTTGTTCCTGCTGTTACTGTGACCATCTGCCTTTTAATTTAATTTAACTTTTTAATTTAATTTTAATTTTAGTTTAATTTTATTTATTTATTTATTTGAAACAGGGTCTCACTCTATCACCCAGGTTGGAGTGCAGTGGTGTAATCTCGGCTCACTGCAGCCTTGACCACCTGGGCTCAAGTCATCCTTCCACTTCAGTCCTTGAAGTAGCTGGGACTACAAAAGCATGCCAGCACACCCAGCTAATTTTTATATTTTTTTGTAGAGATAGGGTTTCACAATGTTTCCCAGGCTGGTCTTGAACTCCTGGCCTCAGGTGATCCTCCTGTCTCGACCTCCCAAGGTGCTGGGATTACAAGTGTGAGCCACCATGCCTGGCTACCATTTGCCTTTGTATTGGATACATGCACTCTATAATTACTCTAACTTGTCTAAATCAATTTGAGTTGGATTTTTGACATTATAACCAAGAATTTTTAACAACTTTGGGTGTGGGAGTTTTTGGCATTAATTCTGTTAAATTGAACTTACTGGGTGAATTGTGGAGAGTCAATTCTTTGAAGGGCTAATTTCTTATATTGTGAAACTAATTTAAAATGTGACACAACTATGCAATATATTATAAGAGAAACTCCTCGAATGAAGAAACAAAAACAAAACAAAAAGTTTTCCTCTGCTGCCTACCCATATTTCTCTCTCAAAGGTAAATATTCAGGAAAGACATTTAGAGACCTCTTGGTTATGGGGGACAACATATTATTATATAATATTATTTAAGAAAATATGTTTCTGTTAGACTCCACTGATCAAAAATTATGCTTTTAATTCTGATGCCTCTTGACCAAGGTCTACTTAAAATGTCTGCTTTATGTGGCAGATAAATTTTGCCTCAAATATTGTTTGAATTATGTATATATAAGTCTTTCATGTTTTCCTGTCTCAGTAACAAATGGTCCAACTTTTTCTAATGAACCTTCATAAATAAGCTGTTGACTAAATGCACACAATTTGCAAAATTCAATCTCTCAAATCTCATTGTCTTAAATTTAAAACCCACCAATGCGATTATCTGAAGTGTATATATCATCTTTGATTTTGTTCTGGTTCCCCTGCCACTTGGTGAATAAATGATTATCAATTTTCCAGAGTCTTTCTTCTTTTCCTATTGTTTTAATTTTTTTTTTTACTTCAGTTTGAGGTTTCTGTTTTCTCACAAATTCCTAGCTATTATTCTTTAATATTTTCTTAATTTTGAATCTTGGACCACTGTTACATTTTGTCTTTTTGCTTTAACGACTTAAAGTTACTTACAATTTTCAAAGTTTAGGGACAAAGGATATGCCAGAAAACATCATATTACGCAAACTCAAGAGAAAAAAGCATATTAGATTACCCCCAGTATTCTAGGGAATAAAAACATTTATTTATCTGCAGACTTGATGCAATAAACACGTAATACAAAACTCACTGGAGATAATGAAGACAATTCTCACAGAAAAGTTTGTTAAAGAATAGAGAATTTGGCTTTGCCTCTGTCCTCCCAGAATTTGGCAATTGATGGAAATAGGGTGGTAGAGTAAATGAAACAGCAGCTTCAAATGCCATGTAAGCCTAACAGGTAAAACTTCCAGATCCATCAATATATATATTTTAATGTCCTGTGTGAAAAACACAGCTGTGTTGCAGAAAGGTTCATTTAATCCTCTGAAAATGAAAACATGAGATATCTAAGACAATTTCCTATTTTCACAATGCTAGGAAAGGGTCAAAAGGGAGAGCTATTTTCTCATGTAAAGCTCATTACGTGTGAACTTGTTTTATCTTTAGAATAAAAAATAGAATAAAATAGAGGCTTTCATCATTACTTTCCAGATGCTGTGCCTGTCAGTTGCTCACTTATATTGGTCTCTGGGTATTCTCCTGTCCAATTCCAGAACACCAGAATTCTGACAAGTTTGTCCTACAAGTTATTTAAGATTCTGGGAAAGATAAGATTTACATGATTTGTTGAGTTTTAGCTGCCAGTTATTGAGCATTCTCTAAATGAAAACTTGTTGCATAATGTATTTAAACTTTATAACAGAAATCTATAATTACCCTCATTTTGTTAGGATAATTTTGACACTTTGGAAAGTTACATAAGTTGTCCTAGGATTTGAAATTTTTGAAAACAGAGGAAACTTATTGAAACACAAATTTCTCTATTAGCTCTTGAGCATCTCAAAGGCAGATTCTAAATCTTGTGTGTGCAGAGAGTTGAATGTAGTGGCCTCTCATTTGTCTAATATATGGACAAACAAGAGTAAATATGAAATCCAGGGTCACTTTTCCTTGACATACAGCCTTTCTATTTTCCATAGATTATAGGTCAATTATTAGAAAGGATTTTCAGAAAGTATATATACCAGATGACAGTTGAAGTGGCATTTTGTTAAAATTAAATCTATTTAGAATACATTTATGTAAACTGGCTCAGTTTGAAAATATATATTTTTTGCTATTATTATGATGAAGTATCTATGTATGTTTCATATTCATGCTAATATACCCAGTACAGAAGGAAAAGCAAAAATTTTAAAAAAAGAATTAAACCAGTTGCTTAACTGTAAAAGTCGGTTTTCTCCTGTGAGATCACACTTTGTAATTCGTATTATAAATTATGAATTTATTCATTCCTATTTGAGTAAAGAAACATCACTTTCTGTTTCTGAACATGATAAATGGTTCCTGCTCACTTGAAAGGTGACAATGGAACATTAGTTTGATTTTTTGTGTAGGGTTGTAATGTTCTTTGCTAATGGCCTAAAGCAATAGATTCAGATGAAAAATTAAAATGTTTACTATCTTTTCTTTATATTATGTAAGAAGGGTTCCTCAGAGAAATTGTTTTCATTATTGAGGATGATTTATCCTTTGTGATTTATCTTGCTGTGAAATTTGGAGGGCAGACATATTTCTGACTGTATATATAGTTTCATCTCTTCGTGAGGTAGCAAGAAGTGAAATAACCTCTCAGAAAATGTTGAAAGCAGAAACTTTTTACATTAAACAGTTTGAACTATTCAATACCCACAGCTAATTTTGCTCTCCTTTGTTGAAATAGTGCAGCATTTAAACACTGAAGAAGCAATATACTGATAATGAAACCATTTCCAGGCAAACAACTTAAAACAGGTATTTAGTCTGGATAGTTTCAGTATAAATGTCTATGTATCCTAAAATCAGTTTAGGCTAATGCAATGCAAAGAGCTACATCAGGTGGTAAAGGTATATATCTGTTTTAATCAGAACTTACTGTTGGAAGAACCTTTTTAAATGCACCTTCCCTTCAGTGGCAAAACAACTCTTTGTTGGATTGTGAACACACATATAATTAATTCAACTGTCAGTCTTATTCACTTATTATTCAAATATATTTTCAAATATTATTCAAATACGTTTATTCACCCTTCCACAATAAAAAGTAAAATGTTAATTTCTGATGCTAGCTGAGTATTTTTACTGACTGCAACAAAAATGAGTGTGTTATTTAGAATGCCTTCTTGTTTCTTTTGTTACGTGTGGGTTTTCCACATGCCTAAAAGAAAAATCATATGCATACTACAGGACTGTAGTAACCCAAACAGTATGGTACTGGTACAGAAATAGAAACATAGACCAATGGAACAGAATAGAGAGCCCAGAAATAATTCTACATATCTACCACCACCTGACCTTTGACAAAATCAACAAAGACAAGCAATGGGAAAAGGACCCATTATTCAATAAATAGTGCTGGGAGAACTGGCTAGCCATATGCAGAAGACTGAAACTGGACCCCTTCCTTACACAATATACAAAAAGCCACTCAAGATGGATTAAAGACTTAAATGTAAAATCTCAAACTATAAAAATCCTGGAAGACAACCTAGATAATACTACTCTGGACAAAGGACCTGGCAAAGATTTCATGACAAATATACCAAAAAGCATTGCAACAAAATTTGACAAATGGGGCATAATTAAACTAAAGACCTTCTGCAGAGCAAAAGACACTATCAAGAGAGTAAACAGACAACCTACAGAATGGGAGAAAAGTTCCACAAACTATGCATTTGACAAAGGTCTAATATCGAGAATCTATAAAGAACCCAATGTACAAGAAAAAGGCAAACAACCCCATTAAAAAGTGGGCAAAGGACATGAAAACTTTTCAAAAGAGGACATACACATGGCCAAAAAGCATTTAAAAAGGCTCATCTGTAATTACTAGAGAAATGAAAATGAAAAACACAATAAGCTACCATCTCCACCAGTTAGAATGGCCATTATTAAATAATAATAATAATAATAATAATAATAAGAATGTTCTGGTGAGGTTGCAGATAAAAGGGAATGCTTATATACTGCTGATGGGAATGTACATTTGTTCAACCATTAGGGAAAGCAGTTTGGTGAATTCTCAAATAACCTAAGAAAGAATTATCATTTGACCTAGCAATTCCATTATTGGGTATATACCCAAAGGAATATAAATGGTTCTACAATAAAGACACATCCTTGCAGCACTATTCACAAAAGTGAAGAGATGACATCACCCTAAATGCCCATCAATGGTAAACTAGATAAAGAAAATGTGGTAGATACACACTGTGGAATACTCTGCAGCTATACAAAAAAAAAAAAAAAAAAAAAAAAAAAAATGAGACCATGTGTTTTGCCGGAACATGGATGGAACTGAAGGCCCTTATCCTAAGCCAACACACACAGGAATAGAAAATCAAATACCTCATGTTCTCACTTGCTAGTGGGAAATAAACATTGAGTGCATATGGACACAAAGAAGGGAACAATAGACACTGAGGTCTACTTGAGGGTGGAGGTGGGAGAGGAGAGTAAGGATGGAAAAACTACCTATCAGGTACTATGCTGACTACCTGGGTGAGTAAATAATCTGTACACCAAGCCCTGGTGACACACAATTTACCTATATAGGAAACCTGAAAATGTACTCCTGGACCTAAAATAAAATTAAAAGATAAAGAAATGCAATATGTTACCAGTTTAAAATGAAGAAAGGTACAAGGAAATAGCTCATTTAAAATGAATCAGCTTTCCCTAGTTTGGTGGCAGAAGGCCGTTGGCAGAATTGTAACTAAATCAAGAAAAAAAAACATTATAGGTTTTAAAAATGTGTTTATATTTTATAATAAATTATTTTCCTCTCTTTCCCTATCAGTTTTGGTAACTTAATCAGAAAAAAAGTGATTATTTTAGTAGAGTTTACCAATTTTTCTTCTTTGCCTTTAATCTTTAGGTTGGCAAATTAAATCACAGAGATCTTCAAATTCTGCTACTTAATAGCAATGGGACCAGGGGCAAGTTACTTAAAAACTCTAAGCTTTGATTTTCTCATCTGTACGTAGCGATAATCAAACTATCTCTCTCATATTGTGAGAATTCAGTAACAAAATATATATATATATATATTTATATATATAAACTCTAATATATAATAAATATATATAAACTCTAAGTACAATATAAGTATTCAATATATATTATCTACTGAAGATCTTTAATTTGCAACTTGTGCAGACTCAAACTGAATTTTAGGAAAAGGCAATTTTCACAGGTGTTACACTGGCTTTATCAGCTCTATTAATGATCAAACTGCTTTGAAGTCTGTCCTTAAGGGAATTACATTTTATTCTGTGAACAAAGTACAGATGGGCAATTGTAGGCAAAGACAGGAAGAAAGGCTACTTTTACTCAGTCATGGATTCTCAAGTATTTTTACTCAAGGATCCACTGTATCGTTTTCCCAGGAACAGGAGATGATTTTGTGAAGTATTGAACTCTTCACCCGAGCTGTTCCCTTTATTGACTACAATTAAGGCTACTGAGACAGAAATAATTTGATAAAGGTTTAATTGGATGCCAAATGTGAGACATGCCAACAAAGCTGGTAGTGTTTCAGGGCCTGTTACAAATTGAAAGGATTTTATCAGAAAGTATAGGAGAACGGAGGGTGAATTCTCATACTGGAATTGTACTTTTTCACTGGAGAGTGCAATATAGAGGTTGCAATCATTGGGTACAGATTGCAGCATCAGACTAAATGTCTATATGCAGGACAATCAGGAAAACTTCCTGATTGAGTCAGTAGGTTACATAGAAATCAGTGTATCAGTAATTTTGAAGAACTCATGATAAGATTCTTTACTCAGGGACAAGATGCTTCGCATGAATCACAGGACCTCCACCAGGTGGGTTAATTTGGAAGCCTGCCAAAGATGACCTGCAGGTTTTCAACTTCTTAGGAAGGTGGGGTGGGATTTGTAATTCTCATGTACATGTGCATTTGACAAAGTTTGCTTAGGGCAGTTGGGGGTGAGAAATAACTGGGGAAGGCAAAAGAATATAATTTCATTCATTTCTCCTGAGCATTCTTAGCTCAAAAGTGGAGAAAATTTAAAATGGATGTCTGAGAACTACATTTTTAAATAATCTCCCTTCTATAAATAGAGACATGATAAAAGTAAAATTTTTGTTTCTACACAATAAAAGTATCACTTAACTTTTACGTCAGTTTAACTTCAAGACTGTTCATATAATATTAGTAAAACTCAAAAACCACATTGCATCTGCAACTCAACAATTTTGATAAATATTGGGGGTGTCTACTTAGTGAGTAACCAGGAATAAACTCTGCTATGGGTGGAAACGCATTTGGTTTTCCTTAGATGTTTACCTGTGAATGCTTTCTATGACTCCCTCAAAACCTGGTTTGGGGAGTTCTCTTTAGACAAACATTTGAGTCCTTGAACTCACAATTTACAGAGATGGTCAGTTGGCATATGTGTTTTCCTTTACAAATTCTGTAATATGAATTGTTTATTTCTATAAATAGCTGCTCATTGTTTGAATATAAGTTAAGGAAGATTTTGATGGATACGTGAGTTAATTGTTAATAGAGCCTATGTCCTCAGAGTTCAGAAACTATGAAAAATGTTGTTTCATTATATATGTCAAAAATGCAAGTATTTCAGAGCCTTCATTCAGATTTGTGCTAGATTGCAAACAATACTGTCTGGTTTGTGGAGCTCTCTCAGTGATATCTCAAGAATGTAAAATTAGCTTGCCTTTATCTATCATATTTGACTGGAAAATAACTTTATGAAAATAAACTGTAATATTTATTTTTGGTCAAATAGTAGGATCCCAAGACTGAATATTCTTAGGAAAAACTGGGTATTTGAAAATTAGTGCTTATTTGATAAATTAAATTACTATTTAAGCTGGTGTATGCACCAAATAAGGTAAAATAGCATACAAGCTATAATGTAAAATTGTACTTATATCTGCTAGGTTTGTTTCCTCATGTACCATAATGTGCTGTTTCTAGTTTGACAGGATGACATACTGCTTCTAGTATGATAGGATGCTGCTACCCATTGTCAGTAATGCTAAAGTACTTATTTTCATCTAATTTACCAGAACCTAAGCTATGCTTGCTGCAGCTAAGCTCTGCTGGTCTGGGCATATGTGACATGCCCATGAATGAACAACTGTCAGTAGAAGTGCTTTAAAACTGGGTAGGGTAGGTGGGTCGGGAGATCTAAAACAATTTAATTCTTATTAAATTTCTACCAGTCCATGCTTTATTACTATACATCAAAGTATAGCATATAATATAAAAAGTGTATTTTATATAACATATGTATCAAAGTATGAACTGGTAGTAATTTTATGATAATTAAATTGTTCTAGATTTGTCTGTGATTAAAATACATATATTTATTAAATATTAATTATTTCAATATACATATATTTAATATAAAATATATTTCAATATACATATATAGAGGCATATATAAATATATATAAATTCCTATTTATATCTGCCTATATATATATATTTCTTTATATCTATTCCTTCTACATCTCTCTCTCTCTCTATGTAGAGAGAGGAATATCTATATATTTTCCTTTCTGAGTAATTTGTGTGTGAGCATGGGATATGGATATATCACAGACATTTGTAAATGCAAAGTTGATCATACAACTTATTTAGTGGGTTGCAAAACTGAATCCCATCTGCAATACAATAGTTCAGAGAAAATATAATTTCTTTATTTGGGGTACAAGGGATCTGTTCTCCCTTTTTTAAAACCTCTTTTGCTCATTAACTGGGAAACAAAAAAAAATTTCTCATCCTGTTTAAACCTTAGTTCACTTCAGTCATTTAATATTGTCAGGTAATGTCAGACACTTGAAAAGTTTCATAGGTATGTCTTTTAGAAGATTTTGTTTAGGGCAGTGATAATCTTGGCATGAAAGAGATAGGTCAATGAGTACTTTGACTCCTGGTTTTTCTGATCTCCAGAAGCTGTTTCTTGTCCACTTTGCGGCTAGGTAGACTGCTGGCCGCTGAAGCCAGAGCCTACACCCGTCCACTCAGTTTTGTTTGTTTGCTTGGTTGCCATCCTGCAGGGTTGTCTGGCTCATCAGGTTTCATTTTATCTCTGGCTGGGGCTACAGACTCCTTGCATTTGTTTGACAGTGAGTTTCATTTAGTCCTGATGTGGATGATCTCTTTGGTAGCTTGTAATACACAGCCATCTGCTCCTCTAGTAAGTCTTCCATCTGAACTTTCCACTCTTTCTGGACACAGTCTAGTCATAGAGGTAAAGTGCTGACCCAGAAAGGTAAAAACTCACAGTGTTCTTCTGGATGTAATGACCAGACTACAATAACCACATTGATAGTTCTGTGCCCCACCTGGGTGAGGAGGTTGTCTGCAACACAATCTGTTGGAAGTTGCAGTAGATAGAGGTAAGGTGAGGATGACAAAAGAGCTCATCATCTTTGTTCCTGGAATTACTGCACTTATCCAATACAACTTATTATCACTTAGCCAAAGTCCTGCAATGGGAAAATGGGGATACAGATGAGTAACCGTTTGACCTTCTCCCTAGAAAATGCAAAGTTTGAAGTGGACATGCCGAAGGCACATCTTTGCCTTGGGGGCTTTCTTTAGAGAAAACTCTATAAGCATACCTTTTTCAGCCTTCATTATTTAGATACTGATGAGGAAATAAAGAAATTTAGACAATTTTCTTTCAAGACAGTGGCTTGCCATGCGTAGTATATGCTGTAATAAGCACTGGTGATACAACACTGAGCAAGTGCCTCACCCTGCTGATTGCTCTCCTCCTCACACTTCACAGGAGTTGACCAGAGACCTATTAAATAATCTAGTAAGGAGCTGGAGTTTCTTTCTTCACATCTTAATCTTAATTGCCAGAATTACCTTACAACAAATGAGAAGTCACATTCATAAGCGGAGACTAATTTTCCTCATCTTAAATCTCGGAGACCAATATGAACATTAACAATGATATTTTGTTCTATCTCATGCCTGTTCACCTTTTATCTTGTTTATACATCATAAAGAAAAAAATTCATTGCCGATGCAATGACTTTTGACATTAAGTACCCAATCTTGGGACAAACTACACATGTAAAGGGCACAGTTTCCACAAGACTGGCCTCACTACAGACAGTGGCCACAAGTTCATCAGTTCCCAGGTTACTCCTTACTTCTGACCAGCTGACCACAAATTTGTGGGTTCCCAGAAACTTCCTGGTCTGATAATTTGTGAGTAATATGCACAGAGCTATGAGAGCACGAAATTTACAGTGATGAGTAAACTTTTTTTTTTCCTGAAACAGAGTCTTGCTCTGTCACCCAGGCTAGAGTGCAGTGGCACAATCTTGGCTCACTGTGACCCCTGGCTCCCAGGTTCCAGCAATTCTCCTGCCTCAGCCTCCTGAGTAGCTGGGATTACAGGCACGCACCACCATGCCTGGCTAATTTTTGATTCTTAGTAGAGATGGGGTTTCACCATATTGGCCAGGCTGGTCTTGATCTCTTGACCTCATGATCTGCCTGCCCCAGCCTCCAAAGTGCTGGGATTACAGGTGTGAGCGCTCAGTTGTGAGTAAGCTTACACTAAGGTTATTGCAGTGAAGGGATATAAATCAGAAGCAACCAGAAAGAGAGGCACAGGGCAAGGTCTGAAATTGGTCCAAACATAAAGCTTGTGTTCTTCCTCCCTCTGTGGGGTCCTGGACGGTATTACCTCCTTCCAGCTACGTTGTGTGACAGTACTCAAAGAATACTGTGAATTGGGGAAGCTCACTCAGGCCTTTAATGTCTAGAGTTTTTATTGCAGTTTAATCACATGGTGTTCATATGGCTGGCTTTTAGTTTTTAGTCCCTTCTGGAGGTTTGTTCTCTAGTTGCTCTGAAGATCGTTAACTGATAAGTCATGTTCCAAAGACCCCACTGTAGGTCGCATTGTAAGATTATCCATTGACCAAAGCACCAGGGCAAACACAGATACTTTTTCAGATAGGTCATTTCAAGGGCCTGGAGATCACATCCCAATAGCTTAAGGCAAATGCCGTATCTCCCTTTGAATAAAGTCAATTCTTTAATACGCAGCAGAATCATTGTACATACCCAGGTACTTGTATATATGCTTGTACTTGTACATAGTCCTGAACTTGAACCCAAGCCTGTAGTTGTAAACGCACCTGAACTTGTGCAGAAGTCTGCACTAGCCTTCAAGAATTTCAAATAAGTTTGTAGTTAACATTTATCTGTTTCTTTTTCTTTTACTTCTCTGTGAAGAGAGTACTTCTTTATAAGGTTTATTGGAAAAGCCCATTTTGTTAATCTGTCAACATCATTTGTGAAATATGTTTTAATTTCAATTTGTTAATATAAACACGGGCATCTTTTTTTTTTTTTTAGATGGAGTTTTGCTTTTATTGCCCAGGCTGGAGTGCAATGGTGCAATCGCAGCTTAATGCAGCGTCTGCCTCCTGGGTTCAAGCGATTATCCTGCCTCAGCCTCCCAGGTAGCTGGGATTACAGGTGCCCGCCAGCATGCCCAGCTAATTTTTTGTATTTTTAGTAGAGATGGGGTTTCTCCATGTTGTCCAGGCTAGTCTTGAATGCCTGACCTCAGATGATCCACCCACCTTGGCCTCCCAAGGTGCTGGGATTACACGCGTGAGCCACCACACTCAACCAAGCACAGGCATCTTTAAAATAGTTTAATTTAAGTATGTTTTTTGAATATAGTTTCTTACAAAATTATAACCTATTTGAGGATAGGAATTATATGTCTTTCCGTTTTTGATTCCTAAGATCTTCAAGATTATGTGTTTCATATTATTGTTATTAGCAAATATTGGTTTGAGTGAGTGTCTGTGAATGCAGCCAATTAGCAGGAGGGTCACATTATAGCCTATAAAGATGTTGAAATGTAAAACAATGTTTAAAGAACCTTTATGGTTCAAATTAACACAATTATTATAGTGACCTCAAGACATAACAGAATGGGAATTTAACTGCAGATGTAAACAGTGATAATTCTTATCACCACAAAGGTGTCACTAGCATCCAAAATATGACAACACTTAATGTTATTTATATGGTGTAATATGACCACTTCCAATGAAGCTAAAAATATTCTAACATGTTTTTTTATCACCCTTTTCTGATATATTCTTCATGTAGCGGAAGTTTTAGCTTTAGTCCAAACTGTTCCCAACATATCACACATGTATTGGTCTTTCCAGGAATTACATTCACGTAAGGATATTTGAAAGAAAGGCTTACACATGTCTAAGGAAGGGGCATTTGGGAGCTGCATGGAGAAACCTGTCTTCAGACTCCAGCCTTGCGAAGAGAGCTGTGGTAGACAGAAACTAAACGACATCTTCTACAGGGAACCTTGAGTGGTTTGTAGCATAAGAAGTCCTGCTTTATATAGTGATGTGTGAATCAAGGAGGAGCAGAGATAAATTTCTACCCTTTATTCCCCTGCCACCATTTTGTGAAGATGAACCATGATCTCTCTGCTTCAGGAAATACAGGGCAACTTAAGGACATCGAGGGTCTGCTATAGCAGCTGCAACAGCAGCAAGAGGCTAGGAATGCTTTAAAAGAAGACATGAGAGTCTGCCAGGAGATTGCTCATGTGTGGATGCTCAAGATAACATCAAAGAACCCTGACCCTGCTTTACGGCAGCGGAGGGTGTGGGAACAAGAAAGTACCATGGCTGATGCTTTTGTGCTAGAGAGGACTTGTGTTCAGCAACTGTGATGCATGGCTTAGGGAGTCTCGGCAACTCTTGTTGATGAAGGGTTGAAGGCCCCGCATTTCCTGGTATAGAAAAGAGCCAGGGAAAACGCAGCACCTATTATTAAGATGTTCCTAATTTACTCTTTTGATGAAATCTTTGGAAATATGGGTTATTTTTTCTAGCTTGTATTGCCTGTGAAAAATGATACAGATATAGTCTATTTTGAAAATTATACCAGGTTAACGGTGGTTTTTATGCCATAATCACTGGGAAATCATCAGTGTGCTAGGTAGCTCACTGCCACCTCTTGTCTTCAACTTTCCCAGTCTCATCCTCATCCACTGCTTAAAAAATCTCATCCGTCCACGGTTCATGATGTTTACTCATCTCTTCGGAAAGGTCTGTGCTTTCTGAAGTCAGGAGTACTGGGAGGACAAAAGGCAGGAAGAGTAGAGAGCAAAGGAAGTGGCCTGGCCAGGGAGGAAGCTTTTTGAATTGTAAATTTTCCCTTTGATCCACATAGTGACAGGTCACAGTGGGGATTTTATTTATTTATTTATTTATTTATTTATTTATTTATTTTTTATTTTTTTGAAAGAAAGAAAAAGAGAGGAAAGAAAGTGAGAGTGAAAGAAAGAAAGAAAAAGAATGTATGAGAGAAAGAAAGAGGAAGAAAAAGAGGGAGAGAGAACAGGATTCTTGTTCTACTGCCCAGG